>JBBPJL010000619.1:0-15308 GCA_038088675.1 Xanthoconium separans | reverse complement strand
GCAGGTTGGCCAAGGGTTTAAGTGCGAATAGGCCAAGTTACAAAATGCTAAAATGGTTTAAAAAGTGCCTATTTGCCAATACATAAAGTGCATCTCAGCCAATAAATGTGCAAATGGGCCAGGTAATTGAATGTCATCCTATGTGTACCTTAGCACTACAGATGACCATTGACCCAAATCCAAAGGTCTGCTGGATTGAATCTTTGTTAATGGACTGATTGGCTGTAGTTTCTGTCAGCTTAATGTTTGTTGATCCAATGTCAGCAGAAAGGCATGATTGTAAGGATGTGAACAACCAAGTGGATTTTTGAATTGGCCAACATGCACTTCCTGTGGGCCAATACAAAGCTCACTTCAAACAGGCAGGTCAGCCAAGCATCAGCCTTTATGAAGATCTGCACTGGCCCATATGCATCCTCTAGGCTCATGTACATATTGGCCAGGACATGGACATGGTGGTGTTTTGCATTGGCCCATACCCAGGTTCCTGTGTGTATTGGCTGACAGGATGACTAGGTGGATTTCAGCATCAGCCAAAAACACACCAACTGCATGCATTGGCCAATGAGTGTATGGGCTAGGTGCTTGTGTTGACCAACAGGCAGATAAGCCAACAGTGTGGATTGGCCAACATGCAGATCAGCCAGCAATGTGAATTGGCCAACACACAGATCAGCCAACAGTGTGGATGGGCCAACATGCAGATCAGCCAACAATGTGAATTGGCCAACACACAGATCAGCCACAGTGTGGATTGGCCAACATGCAGATCAGCCAACAGTGTGAATTGGCCAACACACAGATCAGCCAACAGTATGAATTGGCCAACACACAGATCAGCCAACAGTGTGAATTGGCCAACATGCAGATCAGCCAACAGTGTGGATTGGCCAACATGCAGATCAGCCAACAGTGTGAATTGGC
Organism: Xanthoconium separans; assembly: GCA_038088675.1. Taxonomy (NCBI): domain Eukaryota; kingdom Fungi; phylum Basidiomycota; class Agaricomycetes; order Boletales; family Boletaceae; genus Xanthoconium; species Xanthoconium separans. The sequence continues at coordinate 14,384 of JBBPJL010000619.1, read as the reverse complement.
CAACATGCAGATCAGCCAACAGTGTGGATTGGCCAACATGCGGATCAGCCAACAGTGTGAATTGGCCAACACACAGATCAGCCAACAGTGTGGATTGGCCAACATGCAGATCAGCCAACAGTGCGTGTTGACCAACACACAGATCAGCCAACAGTGCACATTGGCCAACACACAGATCAGCCAACATCATGTATTGGCCAATATTTGCATCAATCAACCGTGCTCCTCTACTGACCTGCGAATTTCCAAAACGCGTGTCTCGGTCAACACTTTCCTGAAACTTAAGCTTCATTGGCTAAGTCTAGTTTACTAGCAAGTATTTGTTACAGTCCAAAAGGTTTCAGAAGTTGAATTCTGACCATGAAGCAATTTGTCACAAAATATGGAGCAATCTATCAAATGCCTTTGGCTTTTGCAGACTTAACCTTGACTCGTTTACCCCTTCCCATCCTCTTTGGCGGAGATTGAGACCTGGAAGTTCCCTCTGACTTTCTGCCTTTCTTCTTGGAGCCTGTTTCCTCTTCCTCAGAATTCCGCATACGCTTTGTCACAGCTCTCTCTTCCATCTCTTCTCCAACAATCAGATCATCTGGTAACTGGTCAATGTTTTCAGAGGTCGTCTGCTCCGATGGTTCTGCAACAATGGCTTCTACAGGTGGAGGGGGTGAAATAACTCTCCCACCTTTACCAATTGACAGCATACTTGGAGTAGCCTTGCTGGTAGGAGCAGTAGGAAGCTGCGATATCAAAATAGCATCTACAGATGGAGGAGGTGGGGGAACAACCACAGCAATAGAAGGGGCAGCAGCAGGCTACATAGATTTAAGTAAGCAGGCAAAGGGTAGTGAATTGATCACTTACTTTAGCCAACGTTCTGCTAATCTTACCCTTTCCTTTTCCAAGCTCTATCAATTTCTCTACCACCAATCTTACAACATCAAGAATTTGATCAAGTTGGACCACGCTGAATGGAGAATTGAGGAAATGCGAAGCAAGAGGAGGGTTGCTATCATCAGGTTCCATTTCAAGCACCCGAGCAACGTCTCTGAGTAAAAGACCAAGTGCTAGCGCAAGCTGGCTCATTCTACCCTGAGAATTTGAGGAAGGAAGTGACAATGAAACTTCCTCTAAAGAGGAGTTGAAACCTTCCACCGTATGAAGATCCATAGGAAGAAAAGTCTCTTGGGAGGACCAAGAGCACCAATTGCCAAGAGACAAAGGTCCATCAGGGCGCTTTTGATATTTGATGTAAGAATTATAATTAAAGGCAAAGTTATTAAAAACTCACTGGGAAAGCTTTCAATCCTTCCAACAACGAGATCAAGTCCTGATAGACCTGAGCCTGGGAAAGTGATCGCAAAAAGTTGAGCTGGGAAGCAATGGTTGCTGAATTGCCAGCAGGACTTAGAGCGTCTGGGAGGTGAGAGGGTGGAGGGTCATGAAATGTGCCTGATGGGCCCTCTCCATTTGAGTCTGCCTCATCATCTGGCTCCACATACTTCCCCTTGCTTCCACTTGTCTTTGCAACAGAATCCAAAGATAGCTTTTCACGATGATCGCTAGCCCGACATTTCACGAATTGCACTTTTGGCAACTTCTGTTGCTGCCTCGAAGTCCAAACAGCCCATATTTTTTTTACCTGAGCTAAGAGAAGTTTGGATGGGTCTGGGAAATGAATAAAGCCTTCAGGAAGGCAGTCTGGGTTGATATATTCTTGTGGGGAGGGAGTAAGCAAAGACCAAGGAACAGCTGCTCTATCGTTTCCAGTAAATCGTTCTTTACCGCAGGTGAGTTTCAACAAACACTGAGGATAGTTGAAATAAACCCACGGTATGCTTCGCGAATGATTTCTCTGATGGCAGCCTTCCGGCCACTCAGAGAAAGATTGGTTATGATCGGAAGGATGGGAGATCCATCCTTGCCAATCTCTAGCCGGACCTTGTCCCCTTTCCCAGTCTCTGAATCCGTGTCATCACTTTTGGAGCTAGATTCAACACCTGCAATCAAATTAGCGGAAAGGGAAAAAAAAAAAAAAAAAAAAAAAAATCGTACCAAATTCCTTGCTGAGGTAGAGCAATAGCTGGTCTTCCAGTTTTCTTGAGATTTTCTTTCCCATATCGTGGTGTGTAAATTTTGACTTGCGGACGCTTGGGTCAGATTCCATCCTGTTGGAATCCATGGAAATTAATTGGGCATTAAGAGTAGAAAAACAGCGCTTACACGCAGAGATCAACTCCACCCTTTGCAGATTTGTGACCCAACCAAATAACACAGTGGATTCCCATGGTCCGCTTCATGGCCTCCATAAATTCGCGGACGGTCTTACCCAAGGTTCGTTTACGATACCTAGCATAGGAAATATAAGTGAGATATTCCACAGAGATTACCAAACCTACTCTGCTTGCTTTCCTTCAGGCGGACCCTCTTGGTTCCACTTTCTTCTCGCTACAGCAACTTTACCCATCATAATTGCATCGCGCTCACAAACATCACGAAACCACATTCGCGCATTCTGAGTTCTTGTCCCAATTGATCCACGGTTGGTTTTATCGCGGCCCTTGGCTTGATCAAAGCTATTGATGTCGTCCTTGAAAAGGTATTGGGCGACTTGAAAATCTGAAAATGACTTCTTATAGGCCGCAGGATTCTTTGGTTTTTTGTCATCCTCTGAGTCAGAGGAAGATGACGAGGAGGATTCTGAGGAGGATTGACTTTCAGACAGAGCTCGCTGCTTCCCTTTCCCTTTCTCCTTTCCCTTGTCCTTTTTACGATCCTTTGCCTTTGCCTTTGCCTTTTCCCTCCCCCTCCCCCTCCCCCTCCCCTTTCCCCTTTCCTTTTCTTTCCCTTTCCCTTTCCCCTTAGCCTTTCCCTTCTGCTTCCCTTTCGCCATCCCCTTACGCCCATCATCACCACCATCATTATCGCTATCATCAACATCTGCATCTTCTTCGCTACCGCCATCAAAATCTGAATCTGAGTCTAAGCTGGAATCCGACTCGGAATCAGAATCAGAGCTAGAGGACTCGGGAGTATGCCTTTTTCGGGCCTTGGTAACAGAAGGGCCTCTTTTGGCAATCAACTCGAGGGCATATTCTTCTCGCTTTCTTTCCTCTGCATTGAGGGAAGGAAGCAGGAGGACCCGAATTGTCTGAGGAAATGGCAGTAGAGTTTCAATTCAAAGAACCAAGCAAGGGCTACCTACGTATTCAGATAGAAAGGTTTTGGGGTTGTCTTTCTTTATCCGGCTGAGAATGTACACGGCAAGATTTTTTCTGCCATCAAGGCTGGTAGCGGTCCACATATCCTTGTAAGGAGCAAGAATATCCTCAAATGGGGCTGGAGAAGTCCTTGTAGTCATTGTTGTTGTACGTTCGTTTTGTTGTAGCGAGTTGGCCAAGGATTCGAACTGCGGGGAAAGAGAATCAACGAAGAGGCCGACGCGTACTTCACGTGATCTGACAGCCAACAACGGAATCAGCCAACTGGCGCTCTGGCTGTCTTTAATAGATCTAGAGCCGGCAGAACCGTCAACCCCCCATTTTCATTTTCAACCTTGCTTCATTGCAAGACCAAAACAAACAAAGATACTACGATAAGAAATCTGCAGTTACATCAAGTTCAAACCAGCCACTGCTTCGCCCCTTCACTGGCGTAACTGCTTTCCAGCCGCTAGGCTTAGTGCCACCCAATTTACCTGCCGGTTTGATCCTCATACCCTTACCGTCCAAACCACACTCCTTATTCCCACATTGAGTAGCCCACCCTCCATCTCCTAGGTAGACCACTTGTTTCCATGGCCGGACGGCATTGCAGACTGGACAGATCAAAGGCAGATCAAATCCATATGGGCGGTGGTTGGAATTCCACCAGACAAACTTGATGAGACGACTGGAGGAGGAATCAGCTGCTTCAGATTGGAACAGAAGGATATCAGAGTGGGATCCAAGATCAAAACTGTTTGCCAAAGCCTTTGGCATTGCTTCCCGCAGTGGGAAGCCCTCGATAAGATGGGAGAAGAATAGAGAATTGAGGAAAAAGGCGGAGAGGGCACACTGGAACCTTTCAGCTAAAAAGGCAAGCCCGTGGGCAAAACCAATACTATCGGTCATATCAGACCACGTAACTGGCAATCCAACACAAAACTTTACCTTTCCAGCGACCGTTTGAGTGCGCTGCGTGATTCAGCATACTTGAAGGTCCATCCACAGGCCAAAAGAACGCAGGTGGAACCACGAATGCGTTCCCTCAGAGAAGGAGGGATGAGGGCATCAAAAAACTGTTGTACACATATCTCAGCTACGAAATGTTGAAGAAAAGAAACTAACCTGGGTTATCTCAGCTGAAAATCGCAATCCAACAAACAGATCACCGCGGGTCTTGTCACTGTGAGTGTACAAAAAGACTAGCACTCGGGAGGCTGGAAGGGAGGAAAGCGATTCGGCCAACCGATCCATTTCAGCAGCGTGTTTGGCAACCTTTGCTTGCGATCCAAGATCAAATTCAACATTGATTAGGCGAAGGGAGCCAGCGCGGGGAAAGTAGGTGGTGAAGAGCGAGGCGAGGGTGGATGGAGGGGACCCAGCTGCATTCAAGCCAGCGCATCGGAGGTGGATGAGTACCAAGTCACTCGAGTTGATTTGTCTGCTCGCTGAGGCGCCACAGTGTCTCGAGAAGCTGGGTGGCGAGGAAAGTGCTGGAGTAGCAACACCGTTCTGTTGCAGAGTAAAACCCTATTTTCCGACCGTCAATTCACAATAAATTTATTTCAGGGAACGGCGCACCTCATAACGCCGGAAAAGTCGTTTGCCCGGCCCACCCTGTTGTCGATCTTGAAGTTCGTGGCAACCTAGGCACACGAACTCAACGTCCGGGTGGGTGATGGCATCTATGCTGGCGGGGGGAATTACAAGGCACCCATCGCACACAACGCGGGGACAGAGACTGCAGCGATACATAATCTCGCCCCCGTCCTGGCACACGGCACAAAACTAGGACCAATGGAAGTGAGTTATCCACCACTCAGCGGGCGAAACGCTTACCTCGTTTGGCTTCGCATCTGCCTCGTCATCTGACCGTGCCAACGGTGCTTCTGGGCCCAGTGATTCATTCATGACGTCGTCCTGGTCAGTGAGTGAAACGAGATCGAGACGAGGTGCCTCGCCTCCCGTACTGCGTGGCTTGGCGCCGGCGGCATGCGACTTTGAGAGCCTCACCCTCAGTTTGGCCCGTTGGCGCGCGACAGCGTTGGGCCTAGGGCCCCATTTGATCTTCGCCTTGGTTCTGGCCATGATCTGTTGACATCGAAGTAATCGTAAGTAGCCGCGCATGCCCAATAAATCTTACCTTTGAGCTGCGCCAGAAATGGAAACGGACCGACCGACGAGAAAGAAGAACGGGGACTAAAAAACTTAGCTTTCGAGACGATCAACAAGATCACGTGACTGCGTTCCAGCCGCGATCAACAAAAGCCAAACAGTTCAACTCACCTCGCGCCTCTTTCCCCTTCAATCCGAATCCCGCCGCTCAAAGCAGCCGCGTTGTCCCGGCTTTGCTGCACGCGTCTGCAGCGCGTGTAGTGAAGCCGGGATCGCTACAAAAGGTGCGTGGTTACTAAACATCGCTTTTCTCACCGTTTTGTTTGGCAGGATAACCCGCTTTATTCCGGCGTGCTGAGGCTGGATCGAGAGGGGACGTTTGCAGGTCAGCGGGTCACTCCCCAAAGTAAGTGGCTGTTAACCGTTTGCTGCGCTCATGCTGTTCGTAGTGAAGCCGGGGTCGCTACAAAAGGTGGGTGGTTATCAAATGCCGCGTTTCTCACCGATTCGTTTGGCAGGACATCTCACTTTACTTAACGCGCTCGGAAGCTGGGGCCAGATCGAGAAGGGACTATCGTGTGTCAGCGGGTCGCTCCCCAAAGTAAGTGATTGTTGCCCGTTTGCTGCGCTCACGTCGCCCTTGATCAGATCCACGCTTTCAGGGAGTGATGGCAGTGGGGGTTGCCCCACCCTCCTCCCCAAGCTTCTGACTGTTTCTGAAAGCGCAGTGGGCAGGGAGTGGTGGCTGCGGGGGTTGCCCTGCCCCCCTCTCTGTCCACCTTGGACTCAATACGTGGCGGCGGAGAGTGGCGGATGCGGGGGTTGCCCTGCCCCCCTCTCTGTTCACCTTGGACTCAATACATGGCGGTGGAGAGTGGCGGATGTGGGGGTTGCCCTGCCCCCCTCTCCGTTCACCCTGGACTTGATAAGTGGCAGTGGAGAGTGGCGGATGCGGGGGTTGCCTCGCCCCCATTTCTGCTTGCTACCCAGCTTTGGAATTGACGGACGCCATCTAAAAGGACCCCTGGAAGCAGCAAGAGGTGGTTGCCCCGTCCCCCATCCCTGCTTTCTGTTCCTTCAGATCGGCTATGAAACAAGATGACTGAGACAAGCTGGTGAGTCCTCGTTTACTTTGCCACGAAGCTACTGACGATACCGTTCTTCAGATGCGTTGTTGCCTTCCCTTCCCTATGACTCCCAGCTGCCTGCTTTGATTTTTCTTATTGGTCTTCATTTCATTTGGGAGGCGCGGATGGGTGCGAGGAGGGCCCCCTCGTTGCTCGTCTGCACCAACCCCCTTTCTACTGTACCATTTTTACCGTACCACCTTTCATTTTACGCACACATTTTGCCTGCAATGTAAAACTAAGTACCAAAAGGCTTTGCTTTAAGTTCAGTTTCGCGGGGGAGGCAAACTCTGCGCCGACCTCGTGAGTCACGTGACCCAAAAGCGCGGCGCCAACTAAGAGATCGCATCAAGTCTCCTAGTTATCGCGGCAAACCCTCCCGCCCCAGATGTCTGCCCAAGGCCTTTGCTGCGCCGTCTCACGCAGCCATAAGCGAGTCCCCCTAGGTCAGGCAGCGTTGGCATCCCCTTTGTCAGATGGTTTGGTACCGAGTGCGAGGCAGGGAGGTGTCTAGAATTCGCGTCACGCTCACTCGTTTCTTTCATTCAAGCAGGGTACGTCCTGGAGATTGAGGGCAGAGGGAAATTGCAGAGGGCGCACCGCTTTACATTGCAGGATGGCCAGCGACCCAATGCCATCGACGAAGTTGTTACCTCAATATTAGTGGGGAACTGCGTGGGTATGGGCATACCCTCCCAGGTCTCGGGTAATGAGTACAGGTCTGGCGTGGTGATGCCCGTACCCGTACCCACCTCGCGACCTCTGGCGACGACAACGACGACGAAACTACCGCCACCCGCGCATCCTCTCCCCTCACCGGACCCGCCTCAAGACAACGCGCATACGTACGACGACGACGTATCCCCTTCTCCACCCTCACACCTCACCCACCTTGCGACGACGCAACGCCGCCGCACGCACCCTCTCCCCTCCCTCACCCTCACGATGATGCCGACGCCGCACACGCCCTGCCCCTCTCCTACACCGCGACGATGACGCGCCCCTTCCCTCACCTCACCCACCTCGCCACGATGACGCCGCCATCACCGCACGCGCCCTCACCTTCACCTTCACCCACCTCGCGATGAAACGGCGCTGCCGCACGTGCCCTCTCCAAGGTACGCCCGCCCGACTCGTCACTCGGCCTGTCTCACCCCCGTCCAGCTCACGTCGACACAACGCAGCGCGGCACCCTTGCACCCCCCCTCACCCTCACGACGCCGCACGCACCCTCCCCTCTCCTAGCGACGACAACAACAACGCGCCCCCTCCCTCACCCTCACCCACCTCGCAACAACGCGATGACGCCGCCGCCGCCGCCGCACACGCCCTCTCTCCTTCTCCCTCTCCCGCCTCGCGACGACATGACGCCGCCGCACGTGCCCTTTCCTCCCTGCCTTTCCCCACGTCTCTCAGTCCTCGCCCTCGCCCTTTGCTCTCTCAGTCTCGCCTAGCAACGACGACAACGACGACGCGATAACTTCGCGATCGCAGTTATCGCGTCGTCGTCGTCGTCGTCGTTGCCTTCGCTTCGCCCTCCTCGCTCTCTGCCCCCGTCTCGCCGATGATGCGATAACCGCGGTAGCGCGGTGGTCATCGTGCCGTCGTCGCCTTTGCCTTTCGCCGCACTCCCCTCGCCCCTCTACTCTCGTCTCGACTGGCAGCGACGACGACGACGACGACGACGCGATAACCGCGACGGCGCGGTGGTCGCGTTGTCGTCATCGGCGCCTTTGCCTTTCGCCCCACCTCTCCTTTCCACTCTGCCCTCGTCTCGTCTGGCGACGAGAATGCCGACGTCAACGTGACGTCGCACGCGTTGCGCGGGCACCCGCGGGTGCGGGTACGGGTACGAGTGCGGGTACGCCTCCAGACGCCAAAAGGAGTTGATACGCGGCTTACCTCATCTCGCTTAACAAGCTGGTTCATTTTTTCCGCCTTCGTTCTACGCCCGGTTTCGGCTGCCGGCAATGCAAACCTTAGCAGATGCCGTGCGGAAGCTTGTTTTTGAGGCGATGCGTAAGCACCCTTTCTGCTTCCAGGAAGGTGGTGACCATTCTTGGTGCGAACGAGCTTCGTAAGAATATTTTTCTTGCGGAGAATTGTAAACTAACTGGCGCTTGGGCATCCTTTAGTCTGAGGCTATGGGCTCGTTGGTCTGCCCTTTCTGACGCAATTCCGCTGCCTGATGGCAATGAAATTTCGGATGAAGAGCGCAAAAGAGCTGCCCTGGTGATTGCCTACGCTCTGACAAATCACGGTAAGCCTTGAATTTGTTTAAACGCCACGCCGCTTCTTATTTGCTTGGCAGTTTGTCTGGATTTGGATGTAGAGCGGTTTGCCGAAATGGTTAAATGCACTCCGGCATCCGTGGATACCGATGCCCGGCTGGCAAAATTAAACAAGTATTTCAACCTTCCAAAAATGGGATATCTTGATGAGCCTTGTACCGTTATGGACCGAGAAGGAAGAATCGTTCTTTGGTACCTTCCATCAATTTTATCCCCATCAAGAGTGGTGACCTTTCAAGTTTCTTTATTTGCTGGCCTTAATTATCTAACCATCTGCCGCTGCTTTGCAACAGGAATTGTGCAACAAAGCGGTTGTTTCTCTTCGTCCAAAACTGGAGAAAAGCTTTCGCCACTCTTCAAAGTCACCCTCTTGGCGAAATCAGGGATTTGTGGATCCTTCTAAAGCTTTGACTTTTGGAAGAGGGAAATTGACAATTTCCCTGGCACATTTTATGAGAATGCAAGAAGTAAGCTCTGCATTTTATTCTAAACAAGCTCCTAACAATTGCCAGAGAATATCTGATCCGCTGGTAGCTTCGCCCTGCATCCAGGATCCAGTTGTAATTCATTGGTTGGAACAAATGGGCCACGTGGAATCCTTCTTGGATGAGGTGACCTCCATAGTCCATCCCTCACTAAAGGAAGCTTGCAGTCAAGCAATGAGGAGGCTTCTAGAAAGAGTTGAGGGAGTTCCTGTCAACCCTGGTGTTTGGCCAACGTCTTTCACCTCCTTTGAGGTAATTGTTAACCGAGAGACGCCATGGCACCAGGACGGCGGTTCCTCAAATCAGGCTTACGACATGCTTCTTAGCCTTGGGGAGGGTCACCAAGCGAGGCTCAGCATCTCTGAGCTTCAAGCCAGTTTTGGATATGGGTCAGGAACGTTATGTTATCTGACCGGAAGGATCCTAAGACACGCGGTAGAGCAATGGGAGGGGGGAGAAAGGATAGCCTTGGCGCATTTTTTCAAAGACGCAGTTCACAATCGACTCCGCATCCCTCGTCCAGTGCTTCCCAACATCAAAGATCTTCTTTCATAATTCTGTTCCAATTTTTCAATTAGATACAAATTTGCTTTTGATCTAATACTCTTGGTATGAAGTTATTCTTAGAAATTGACCGCTCTTAATTCTTGGATTTGCCTTGAAAGATCCAATGTCGGGCCGCAGAAGAGGCGTCCGTCATTTTAAGCCAGCCAACGTTCCCCCAAAGAATTCTCCTTCAAAGAGAAGAAAAGAAGATTCAGTGTATGAGCTAAAACCTGTTGCAACAAAAAAGGGAGGGACTTCGTTTGAAAAGCTTATCAAGGAAGATGATGGTTCTGATTTGGATAATTCAAATCCGAGCCCTTCCAAGCGGCTCAGACCCTTGGTTAATGAAATGTTGACAGAGCCCCACCTGTTCTATGGCAGTGATACCGACTTTGTTAGCCAACCCAACTTTGAAAAAAGAACGAAGGTGGAGATTCAAAATTGTTATAAATACAAGAAGCTGACAATTTTATCAGTCTCAAAATGACTTTTTGAGAGAATGGTTGCCATGGAGGGATGAGTATCTTGCCATCCTACTGTCTGGAGAATCTTGGGAGAAGCCACGTGGGTCATGCGAATCCTGCGGCAAGTCTGAAGAAAGCATCCGTTGTAAAACCTGTTTTGGGAAGCACTCTTGGTGTCGGAACTGTGCTGTTGCAATCCACAAGGATAACCCCTTTCACAAACTAGAAATATGGCGAGGAAGTTGTTATGAAGAAATATCCCTTCTGGAGCTGGGTTACGTTTGGTATCTGGGTCATGGAGGGGAACCTTGTGAAATGGCAGAGAAGAACAAATCATCTGGGCCCACGCACGATCCATTCTTTTCTCCTGAACCAAAGTCTCAGCAAGTTTCGCAGATTACTGTTGTTCATACCGCTGGAATATTTCAACACAACGTGTGTTGGTGTCAATGTTCCAACGCTTCTCTTCAGGCCAGACACCTTCAACTTCTCCAAGCCCGCTTGTTTCCTGCAAGCATTCAAAGGCCAGAGACGGCCTTTTCATTTGAGGTCCTTCAAGATTTTAACCTGGACAATCTAGAAAATAAGACTATGGCGATGTCTTATTATTCAAAGCTAAGAAGGTTGACCAACCAATTTGCTCCACACAAAGCCCCTGTGAGTTTGTAATTTTATACGCGTTGTTACCCAGTTTGGATAACAGGATGTATCAGAATCGCTATAGAGAGCTCATGAGGGTCATTAGGGTTTGGCGACACCTTTTGAATCTTTGTCAATCTGGAGCAGCCTTTGACTCTAGAAAACAAATAGAGCCAGGTAGTCTGGCTCTATTTTGCCCCGCTTGTCCACAGCCTGGAATAAATCTTCCTGACAATTGGAAGGAGGTCTATCCGGAGTGAGTGTTCTTTTCCTTTTCTCTGGTCCATACACAGAATGCGTGCTGGCCCATATGTAGATTGCGTTGCTGGTGGCATGTTGGCTGAAACGCACTTTGTTGAACTTGTTTCCATTTCTCTACATTTTGCTGATGATTCCTTGTCTGGTTGACAGTTGGCTTGTCAAACTTTGCTATGTTGTTGATGGAAACTTTTCTGCTCAGCATATGAAAATGAAAACCCCTGGTGATGATGTCAGGCTAGCGGATGGCCTTGGGTTTATGGTGGAGTCTCAGAGGTATCAATCGCATATTGCTAGTTCAGTGGAAGCTAAATCAGTAAGTATCAATGTGGCTTCATCAATTAAATTAGAGTCTAATCTCTATTCATAGAGATCAACCTGCCAGAATCATCGTGCTTGGAATGCTTCAAATACCGGCGTTAAGAATCTTGACTGTACAGGAATTGGTGCCTGTGCATGTGCTCGACACGGATGTTTTGTTCCACATTCTGTAGTTGACTTTCAGAAGGGGGAAAGGTAAGGATGTTTATTTTGATCGTTTTATTAATCAACCAAATTGCAGACAAATGAACATGGACTATTCAATATGTCAAGCAATTGGATACCACTCATCAGAGATCTCAACCTCTTTAATAATTTATGACATTGCTTGCCAGTGGTCGAAGAACTTTCAAACCCGTGTAGAAGAAGGAAGTCACTTGCAACTTCCGGATTCCATGAAAATCTTACCTGCTATCGGAAAGTTCCACCTAAATGCCCACAAACTTATTTGCTACCCTAGATTCTCCTTGAATTATGTTCAGGGAGCAGGGCAAATTGATGGAGAGATCTTGGAAACTTTATGGGCACCCCTGAATAAAATTGCGCCCTCTGCCAGAGCAATGTCTACAGCTCACAGACAAGAGCTTTATGATGCTCATATGCAGGATTCAAACTGGAAAAAGTTGCTCCAGCTAGGTAATTTGTCTCCTTTGATCTATCGTATTTTTGCTTACCAGATTTGCTAACGATGTTTCAGGAAATACTCTGCTGAAAAAGCATACCAGGGCAATTTGTGGCTTAGAGGAAACAAAGGGAGTTTACAATGAGCTCACAAGTAGGATAGAGCCATTGGTCATTCAGAAATGGCTTGCAGAGGAAGCAAATGCAGCAGAATACCGCGGTGAATATCTGGATATATATCACCCTGATATGGAAAAAGGTATGACTGGGTGAAATTCTGTAAATCAAAACTGAAATGTTTCAAGCTCCATCCTTGGCTGATATTAGACTAGATCTCCTCAATTTGGCTGAGACCAATGGTGGAAACTCAGTTAGCATTTCCTGGTTGTTAGCTGGCATCAAAATAGAGGATATGCAGTACCTGCAATTTTTTGTCAATTTCTATGAGATGTAATTGATGATTTAATTGCAGGGATGAATTCAAATATTCAACCAAGAAGATTTCCCAACCAGCAACCCCTACTCAAACAGGAGAACTACAAACTCAAAAACTAAGGATCCTAACTCAGATTCAAAAGAGGGAGGTTGAGGAGAATGCCGTTCTTGGCAACCTGGATTTGCAAGATGAAGCTTGGGAGTCATTAAACGTAGGAAAACATGAAGCGGATTTCATGCTGGAAGAAGATCCAGATCCATCATCAATTCCTATGCTCAGTGAAGTTGATGATCCCGACAGCATGGATGAGGAACAAGAATGGATAGAGGAAGTCTTGAATCCTGAGGATGCAGAAATTTGGATGCCTTCCTACCTGGGCATTAATAGGGCCAATCATCTAGGCTTAGACTCTTTAGCAAGGGAGGAGCTGCAGCTACGGAGAGGTCAAGCAAATGATTGCTTGGCAAAAATAAGGTCAGACTTGGGAAACCTTGCAGTCCTTTACAGGCAAAATCTCCGGGGTGCCAAGTCAGTACAAGCTGGAACAAGAGCTCAAAAAGCCATCAAGGATACTAGAGCAAGAATATCTCTTACAGCAGGAAGTTACAAGAGAGCTCGAAGGGCATTAGAAAGGCTAGGGGAATCCAATGAAGCAATGAAGAGGTATCAAGAGATAAAGAAAGATGACTTGCGCATCAATAAAGACGTTGTGGAGGAGAATAGGTATGGTCAGGGATCTGATTCTTTGCCATGGATCTGGAGACTGGAAGGGGTTGAAAAAACTTCAAATCCTTGGATGAATGAATGTAAGGTTCTGTCAAAATTAACCTGCCTGACTCCTTACCATTAACTTTTTCAGTTTACAGAGTTTCATGGTTGAAATCAAGGGCAAGATATCTTAGATGGGACGAGGAACTTCAGCTGGTTAAGCATGAAATGAGATGGGCAGTAAACTGGTTTGAAAAGTCCAAATTGATCTGGGAAGAAAGATCCAAGAGCAGCAAGATGCCGGGTCCCAGAAGCTATGCAATAAGGATGGAGTTTGTCTATAAGAATATTGCTGATGAGTTGAAAAGGTTGTTTGCGGAAAAGATGATTGCCTGTTAACTTAGCACCTTTTGTAGTAAATGAACTTAGTCAGTTCCTTGGCCAACCTGCAGACATCTGGCATTTAGATTGGTCAGATTAAAAATCCAGTAGTCTTAAGCAATACGTACTTAAGTCAGGAGATTGAAGTTACTTGGCTAGCCAGTGCATAAGCTGCACTTATGCATTGCCTCAGCCAATGTACACTTGGGCCAGGAGAGCTGGGCAATATGGCAAATGTATGAATACAATTGGCTCATCCAGGTGTTGTGCACTGTTGGCTGCTCATTTATGTGTTGGCCAACATACATTGTTGGCTCATCTATGTATCAGCCAATGCACACTGTTGGCTGATCTGCACGTTGGCCAATGTGCACAGTTGGCTGGTCTGCATGTTGGCCAAGGCATGCTGTTGGCTGATATGTGTGTTGGCCAATCCACGCTGTTGGCTGGTCTGCATGTTGGCCAATGTGCACTGTTGGCTGATTTGCATGTTGGCCAATCCACACTGTGGCTGATCTGTGTGTTGGCCAATACACGCTGTTGGCTGATCTGCATGTTGGCCAATTCACACTGTTGGCTGATCTGCATGTTGGCCAATCCACACTGTTGGCTGATCTGCATGTTGGCCAATTCACACTGTTGGCTGATCTGCATGTTGGCCAATTCACACTGTTGGCTGATCTGCATGTTGGCCAATTCACACTGTTGGCTGATCTGCATGTTGGCCAATTCACACTGTTGGCTGATCTGCATGTTGGCCAATTCACACTGTTGGCTGATCTGCATGTTGGC
>JBBPJL010000618.1:0-11829 GCA_038088675.1 Xanthoconium separans | reverse complement strand
ACCAGAAATGAAATTCTAAGCGATGAACCGATGGAATGGAACCATTTTCGTAATGCAGTCTGCTGGACAGTTCTGAATTTCTACCATCATCCACCAAACATCATCTCCAGCGTCCTACATGTTACCTCCATCAAAGCAAACCTTCAATGGTCTTTCTGAAACTACACAAGTTCAAGGCAAGCTTCTTTCAGCAAGTGCTTATATTAGAGAAACTGACTCTGAGCAGTAATCAATCTCATGAATGCAGACGATGAAATACTAGATGGGAAAAAGAAAATACCAGACGAGATGACACATACATTCAGCAGAGGTGATGAGTAAGTGCACAAAGTGAATACTTGGTTGCAGTATTATGGACTGACATTGGCTTGACATCAGAATTGTAATACGAGGGGAAGACAACACCATGTGGTATGGGTTGATACAAGACATCAGAGTCCAGTGTCTGAATCACGCTTGTGTATGCTCTTGTCTGGATCTGATTGATAATGAAATGTCCTGATTGCAGTCACAGAAGGCATGGGTAGCTGTCATGTGGTACTACAGAAAGGGTGATATACCTCGAAAAGAGTGAGTCCTGGACATGTCATATCAAGAAAACCATCTACTAATGATCATACAGAATCAGTACCGATGTGGGCAAGTCGGAGCTGGTCATTTCTGATCATGTAGACATCATTGCTCCTGAACAAATCATGTGTGAGTCATTCTAGGGCTTGAAAACATGTGTCTGAAAAAGGACATTCGAGATAGCTCCAGCAGATATCATACATTTTGTGGAGGAGAATGCGAGCAATTCATTCATAGGAAAAGGAGACTTGTATACACGCTGGTCAATGAAGATTGTTGAAGGAAACACTGTCCTCCAGGTAGAACAATTCAAGGTTGTCTAGACAAGCATTACTGATTTATATTTGGTATGACATCCTAGCATCCTTTCAATGCTTGTCTAGTCTGTAAGAAAGCCTACAATCCAGACAGGGATGAACAACGGTACTGCCATGGGTGCAACAACTGGTTCCACTGCAAATGTCTAAAAAGCTTGTCAAAGGGAAGCAACAAGATGCAAGAACTCATAATGCAAATCAGCAAGGATGCAGAATTTTCGTTGGACAAGGATTTTATTATGCTGTTGTGCATTCCAACATCCCGAGGGAGGCGTCATGGTGTGGTAGGAAATGGAATGCTAACATCTGTCATTTGGAAGAGCTTTCAAGAGGCATTCAAAGTAGAGAGGAAAGAGTTGTGTTTGAATTGGAGAGATCATATAACACAGGACATGCTAGCTCTAGCTAAAAAGTCTCAGCCACATTATCACTGTCCTGTCTGCCTCAGACAAGAAAAACAGTGGTATCTTTAGTCAAGTCTGCTATGTACATACATGATCAATTAGCCTTGGCTAGCCCACACTCACGTGCGAGGATCATAAATCCCCTCTTAGAATCTTTGTCCACATTCATTCCTTTCTTCTCCATCATCTGCATGCGAAGACCCAGCCGGGATGTATCCAACACAAAGTTATTCTACAGATGATGTGAGCAGGACTCGCAGGAAAAAACAAAACAAAACAATAAAATAGAGGCCTACATATGCATGCTTGTCCCCCTTGACATGTGAAATGGCATTGGAGACTGACCCGCCCTTCCTACTTGCCTTACTCATCGCTGAAAAGAATTTCACAAGCTGGACAGAATGCTAAGTTGGTGTCACTATCATAAGAAGTGACCATCCTACCTTTTTATCAACATCCACTGAGTCTTCTCTGCACTCTTCTGCGAGTGACCGGACAGTATCTATTAGTCCTGTCAATACCAAGAGTGCCTTTCCATCACTCTCATGAGGAATACTTGAGGATCCCATTGGTGATGGCTGTTGTGTTTGCATGGATGAACCTGCACTTGGGTTATGAACCACATCCAGTTCCCGAAGCTGTTGCAAGACAGCAGGGGGGTTTTCACGAGGAGAAATGGTGACCCGGACCAAGTCATACTTGCCCTGAGCTGACTGGCTCCCTACAACCTCTGTGTAGATGAATTCAGGTGGACTTGATGTATCTTTTTGTTTTCCTTTTTCCTGATTTGTGCTGCCTTTTGGACGTCCTCGAGATCGCTTTATAGGAGGACCTTCAAGCTGGTTTGAAGATTCCTCGGGGGTGTCACCAAAGGTTTCAGCAGGTGTCTGTTCAAACCCCATCCACTCAGTATCCTCATATGAATTTCCACCATATTCTTGCTCAATGACCATATCCCCCTGAATTTCAGACCCCAGTACAGCCTCTGATTCATCTGGCACGTCTGCATGCATGTCCGATTCCAACATTGCAAAGTTAAAGGAATCCTGGATTTCCCGAGATAGGTCGTTTGGAACGTCGCCCCGCGGATCGTCGATGATTTGCGTAGAAACTTGATCTGGGAATGGAAGTATCGATGCTCCATCGCTATATACTTGTCCGAGGGAAGAATGAACTACATTTTCAATGTTACATTCAAGAGCGTACACTACTTACGGGTTGGATCCGAGGCAAGAGAGGGATCGAACCCCAGACGCCCAAGCTCCTCTGCAACCTGGGTGCTGTCTGCGACCTGGGTGCTGCGCGAAGGGGTCACTGAGCCCCTTTTCCTTGGCAGCCCCTCTGCATCTCCATCATCTTCCCGTCCTCGTTTCGTTCTCATCCACACAAGTTGATTGGGCGGGGGAGGTGTGAGTTGGTAGTCTGGGTTGAATTGCTCACACAGTTCATATTTGATTTTGCAGAAATGGACTCACCCATCGCCTGAATGTCTTCCTCAATCTTCATCACGATTTCCGACGCCTCCACCTCCTTGTCCTTTTCGACATCGACATCATCATCCTCGATCTCGTCCATTTCGGGGACCTGCATGCCCTCTTCCTCCTCATACATGTCGATCTCGTCCCCTTTCCCATCCTCCGCATTCCCCTCATCCTCTATCGTGTCGTCACTCACACGGACTCCCAGATCTTCGACGACCACGGCTTCGTCGTCGCGACTGTGTTCGACATCGGCCCTGTGTGTTTTGCTATCATCGCTGCCCTCTCCGTCGTCGGAATCGGAACTGGGATCATTTGAATGGTCGCTGTCGTCGTGATTGTTGTCCTGGCCTTGATCACCCTGCTCGCCCTCACCCTGCAGCTCTTCCCCATCATTTTCACGCTGAACCCACTTCAATACTGTGTACAATGGATGTAGTAAGGGGGGAAAGCGAAAGAAAATTACTTACGCCAGGTCGCGTCGATAGGACGACTGTAATGTTCCTCTAGCAGCTGCCAAAGCTCCATTAAGTCGCGCTTCGGAACAGTGTCGATGTCGTAGTTGTAGTCGCAGCCAAGCAACCTTCTGTTGATGCGCTCAGACTCGTAAACCTGCCAGTCTGATCACGCTCTGTTGGTATGATAGATTTAAACGAGGGCGGATGTACACACCTAACGCTTCAAGCCGAATAAGCTCGATGTTCGTTGCCATTGCGCACCGGAAATCGTGAACCGGTGCTGGATCGTGTCGCGCGAGGAGGAATTCAGTCACGAGATATTCGTCGAAGTTAGTGCACCGCCAATTCTTGATATCGCCCTTGCCAACACTGAGGGAGGGGCGAATGATGCTCTCCCCGACGTTATCGAGGTGGCACATTATGCGGACGAGACGGGGAATGCGCTTCCTAATTTTGGGAGCTTTGCTGCCATGGTATGTTTTCCAGAGCCGGATGCAGAGGTTGAAGCGAAATAAAAATTTGATGAAGTGGTCGACGTAGTATTCGGGCAGCACAGTCCTGTCCTCGGTGACATTGATGTTGGTGTTGGTTGACTTGACCATGAAGTATCCAGAGGTGGTGGGATGCGCTGTGTACTTGATCTGGGTGACGTACCCGATGTGTGTCTCATTCGGATAACTTGTAGGCCAATAGTAGTGAGACATTCTGGTCGATGCGAATGGCTTGGACGAGATTTGTATGGTGGTGGTGGTGGTGGTGGTGATGGTGGTGGTGGGTGGTCGTGCCCTTTTCAACGGTTATGCCACGTGGAGAAGCGAGTGCACACAGCCTTTGTTGCCAAAAAAGGAACTGCCAATTTTGGCTCGACCATATGAAGGCAAGGCTAGACTTTGTGGCACTGCAATGTGATGTATAGTACGCACAATACTGCTTCTGCCATCCCGAAGGACGTTCAGCACACACCGCACAACCCAATGCCTTCAATTCGACCCGCCGAACTGAGTTCGACACATGTCGAACTCAGTTCGGCGGGTCGAATCGACGTCAGACTTTGTTTCTATGTGCCAAAGAGGAGTCGAAATGCTTCGATATTGTACAGACTAGACTCCCTAATGATACAACGCTGTTCGACGAGATATTGTACGATTGTATGTAGAAGGTCAGACGATACTACCGTCTGAATCACTGATGTACGCCTTGGAGGGAAACTTGCCCTTACCCTTGCCCTTGCCCTTCCCCTTTTCTTCCTTCTGTTCCTTTCCCTTCTCTTTCCTCTTCCTTTTCCCATCCTTTCCCCTCCCCGTCCCCATATCCTTTCCCTTTCCCTTTCCCTTCATCACCACCTCAACCTTCACGTTCACCTTTTCCTTGCTGGTCGTACCAGCCTTTCCCTTTCCCTTGCTGCGCTTGCTCGACCTCCGCTCCTCCTCCTTCTCCTCCTTCTCCTCCTTCTCCTCCTTCTCCTCCTCCTCCTCCTCCTCCTCCTCACTCTCCGCATCTCCCTCCGTGTCGACCTCCACATCACTATCATCGGGTCCGGTGTCCTTCTTCCCCCTCCCCGTCCCTTTTCGCGTTGCACGGGTATTTCCTCCACCGCTCCCCACCTTGTCAGAAGGACCTGGCTCATCGTCTGCGTCATCCCCCGCTTCCTCCAAGTGCTCTGTGTATGTATAACCGACTGCAATGAATGAGTATCAAAATCGAATGAGTCAGAGAACGCTACTTACAATCAGGGTCTGCAACCACGGGTGGTTTGTACAAGGCGACAATGTGCTTCTGAATACTGTCCGCGAGCTGGACGGTCCGTGCTTCGTCTGTCATCATATACTGCATTCGAGATCCGGTCCAGATCCCACCTAATTCTGCTTCGTACAGGGTCCAATCTGTGCCTGAAATCAGTAAATGGTCATTATCGATACCTGCATCACATACCGCACTCATCCACGTTAGCCAGTTCAAGCACCAGACTGTTCTCCCGCCGCCATGCTCGCACCTTCATGGGTTCGTGCCGATGGACCCAGAATTCGATCAACAAATAGTTGTCGAATGTCGGACTTGGGCGGGCCGATCCCTCCTCGATCGTAGGCCGGGACTCTATCGTCATCCGCTTGATCACGTTGTCCATGTACAACATCATCATCTTAATGTTGTCCTCGACATCGGCATTCAGATCGAGCTCTCTTGCATGAGCCAAGACCAAGCGGAACGCCTCCTCCCTCCAGACGAAGCGTTGTAGGTGGATATAATACGAGCTCGGGAGTGACAGAATGGCCTCCCCGTCCTGTGCTACGTCGACAACATTCGAATCCGTATAGAACCACACGTTTCGATGTATTTTGAGAAGGCGTTTCAACGTTGGCCCAGTCGGAACCTTGTCGGGGTAGTACAAAGTCGCCATTGTAGAGGATAGTGACGGGAGATCAGGACAAAGGGTCGGGCGATAAAACTTGGAGTCGACAGGTGTTATTGTCCACGTGTACGAATGACAAAGCACATTAACAATAGACTACCAAAAATGGTTGATTAATTAAACGCGAAAGCGGACAGACAATGGGTTATGTAATAACGTTCTAGACAGGTCCACTCGTGGCACAAGCACCACGAACATACCTCTGCTCCCAACTCCTTCGACCACGAACGAAAGAATGGCGAAGGACACCAGCAAGACGAACAAGCACCGCACCATGCCAGGTTACGAGGTATGCATACACACTTGTGGATGCGTATCATCGCGACCACGGTCATCTCCGTTGTGGCCACGGGAAGGTGGTGCTTGTATTCGCCACTCTCAACGCCATCAAGGCCACCCGAACTGCAACGCAAGTTGCCCTGGACACGGCGCGACAAATCCTGACGCGAGACGAGACTCGCGCACAAGGGCCCCTACTCGGGGTGAAATACTCAAGCATCTGTCGCCTGCGGAGGCCAGACTCGAGCTCGTCCGTCTCGGCCTGCCTCAATTGCGCGACTGGGAGACGGTGGCACCTAGTGGCTCAGAGTATGTATAACCATTTCGTGATATGCATTGAATACTGAGCACAACGTTTCAAAGGGCCCCAGACATTGTCATGGACGACGCGGACGACGTGGAAGTGGATCCCGCCGACGAGATGCAGGTCGAACTAGACCTCAGGCCCACCGCTGGCGCGTCGACATCAAGTCAGGCTAGCGGAGAGTTATCCAGGGCTTCGTCGAGAGGTCCTGGTCTCGCCCATGCCTTAGTCGGCCAGTCGATTGCCTCAACATCGAGCTCGTCTCTGTTGATGGCCAACACCGCCTCACCCGGAATAGGTGCATCTCGTTCTCGAAGCCCCAACGAATGGTATCCATTCGTCGCATCGGACGACAAACGATTCCAGATCTTGTACGTCCCCGATCCAAGCAGGGCGCAGAAGAGATCCGAGGCCGAGGCCAATCTGGGGTGGGCGAAACGCGACATTACCCTCGCGCATTACAACGCCATCAAGCATCTCACTGGGTTCGTCCACAAGCTGAGCGAAAAGAAGACATCAGTCAGGGTACTGATCACCGAATGGGTAAGTACACGCGCTCTAATCCAGATGAATTGACGCGCTGAAGCGACATCGTAGCTCTGGTTGTTTATTACGGTCGACGAGTTCCAAGACGGGAACGCATTCCACGTCCAATTCATGACTTGGGAGAAGTTCCGCGACACGATAGTCGATCCACAGAACCACGTCGAAACGTGGGCGAAGCTGGCGACGATGGATTGTATAGTCGGCGGGTTAGATTATTCAATCGATTACCGGTGAGTCTCTCGTTCTGCGGACGACAATGTGCTCATAATGTGCGATATGTAGCGGAGAGAATAATATATACGACCTCGACGAAGAAACGTTGGAAACCTTCGAGTCGAATGTCACCCAGCTGTCCAGTCAAACGCAGTTCTGGCCGCCCATCAAGCCGGCGAGGGCATCGGGCAACAAATGGGCGACGGCGAGTCATTTACAAATGATTGCGAAGACGACGGGAAGGTATGCGCCGGTGACGATGCGTCTCAACGAGGGTCAGGAGATCCGATCGGACGTAGTGTTGAAGCGAAGCCAGAGCGATTGCGGCGCCCACGTCATCCTGCCGAGTTCCAATGGACGTCGTCGAACGTGGAACTACCTCAACAGCGTGACGAGCAAGAACTCGTTCTGGATGGCGCAAGAATACGTCCCAAGTCTCTCCCAGCTCGGCGAATGGAGAGTGTTTATCATCGGCGGTAAGATAATCGCCATAATGCATTCGCGCAAGGTCTCCTCTGGAGAATGGAAAGGCGTCGAGGCGAACGCCTTTCTGTCGTTGGATGAAATCAGGTACGTCAATCCTTTCTCCCGTATGATCCTCTTACAATATACGATCATTAGTCAACTCATCGACAAGGCCGAAAAGCCTCTGGACTTTGGCAAACTTCGTGACAAGCTCATCAACCCCGAAGCCGGACCGGAACACTTTCGAGAGCACGCGAAGGCTGAATTCCACGACTTCGTTCTCGATACTTGGAAGAAGCTAGTGTCGCGGGAATGCAAGGACACCGGCGCGAAACCTTCGCTGTGTGTCTTTTGCAGGATGGATGTCGGAATAAGGATCGACCCATCTGGTAACGGGAAGCCGCAATATTTTATCAACGAGGTTGAGAGGACAACCACGACAAGTATCTGGTTGTACCACTTCGTTCGAGGCACCATGCGAACGCTAGCGGATACCTTCGCCATGGTGTTCAGGCAGTGGTTAAAAGATATCCAAAACCCGTATATCCTGTAGTGCTATGTAGTATATCCTTCGAATATTTGTATGTATGGAATGCAAAAGTGCGGTAATCATCTAGGTTGTGTCGAGATCGTGGTAGTATAACCTGCCAATGCCTACGCGTTACCTATGGACATTTCTTATGAACGTCCCTGGCCGATGTGTAGAGCTATAGGGTTCCTATTTGAGCGCCGAATCCAGTCGAACTCAGTTCGACTGGATTCGGCGGACGCTTACAAAGTGCTGAGCATATGAAAACTTAATCCCGCCATTGCCCACAACATTACCAGCTATCCACGCTTATGCGGAACCAATCCGCTTAATATTAATGAGCTACAATATATGCTACACACATAACTCAATTGTATATGCAGGTAGTCGCTTTATGTAATCATGGCATCTATGCTCCGCGCGGTGCACAGCAAATATAGTGGGGACGTAACATAGGTGACCGTATTGTCTAACTATGGACAGCGCATGCCATGGGGCATTTCCCATTCGTGTAAGAGTCTACGCGATGTTGCAGACCCATTATGGACGGCTATACAATTGATATTTGAGCGCCGAATCCAGCCGAACTCAGTTCGGCTGGATTCGGCGCGTGTTTACAGCGTGTTGAGCATATCAAAACCTTAATTCCACACTGTCCACGACATCCCCAATGGGCGGCGAGAGTCTCTGCAGTGCTTCCCGATGTCGCACGCCCCTTATGGACGGCTATACAATTGATATTTGAGCGCCGAATCCAGCCGAACTGAGTTCGACTGGATTCGGCGCATGTTTACAGCATGCTAAGCATATCAAAACCTTAATCCTGCACTGTCCACGACATCCCCAATGAGCGACGCTTATGCAGAACCCATCTGATTAATATTAATGAGGTTAAATATATGCTGCTATACATGAGGCTGCTTTATGTAATTATATCACGTGACTGATCCTCGCCTGTAGTACGCGTCGACTGCGCCCTCACCCCCACTCATCATTCCTCACCACTCACCATATAAATACCACCATCCCAGGCTCTCGTCTCACCAAAACAATTGCCATGGAACAATACACACCATTCAACCTGCAACCCAAGATCCCTACTGGTGCTTTACCCATCCTTCTACCAGTATTCCAAGGCGATTCCCCGATCCCTCACATCGATGGGATCAATCTTCATGACGGTACCCTCTACATCGGCCCTGCGAATGTCTGGATCGTCCAATTAAACAAATGGCTGAAGTGGGACCCCATGCAGGCGATCAACCTCAACTTTGATGAGGACGAGCTTTATGCTATACCCTGCGCCACAAAAGGTTTACAGCTGGTGAGTAACGAAGAGGTACATCATAGCACACTACCCCAGACCATGCGCGAACTCGGACTGGGCCCTTCGGACGACATCAACGCAGCAATTGTAAAACAAATAAAGACAGCAATAGGTTGTCAAGCAGTCCAAGTGTCACGCCAGGTATGTAGTGCTTGTGTGTCGCCCGATCGTAAAACAGTTTAGCTAACATGGATGAAAGCGGGGACAACCCAGCAGTACGACTTTCACCGATGACCAGGTGGTGGTAAACCCCTCGGTACGTGACATATATTGACGATTCAAGCGCGGGCTGACAGCAATTGTGCGTACAGAATATGGGACTAAACGTACGCGCACGCAGGCCACCACAGGCACAATCGCATCAGTCCAGTACCATACCATCCAAACCAATACAGCGAAAGGTCAAGCCTGAGGCGAAGAATCGCGGCGAATCCCAGGTACGTGTGTATTCAGTGATATATACCGTGATGCATCAGAGATAACCAATCAATAGGCCATCGGAAAAATTGACAAGGGCAAACGAAAGGCCAAAGAGGTATCGACGGAATACGCAACAGCAGGGACGGACCTCCATATAGCAAGCGTCCGAGATTCAAAACGTCGTAAGAGTAAAGGGTCCGTTTGACCATCATCGCCGAATGACTTACCAGAATTCGTAGCCACACCAATCACGGACGCTATGTTATCGGGGATGACGTGCCCACCTGGTACCCCCGTGCAGGAGTGGACGGGCCTTGGAATCAATACATATATTCCGTGGTTCAGTGACATCGTAAGTGGAGACCCGCCGGCTATCAGACATGCATTACGAGCAAAGTACTTTCAGGACCACGAGACTGTCAAATACATGTCTCGCGCCGCTAGAGCGCAAGATTGTATGTTTGACGCAAACCGGCCCATGCTAGTGGAGCTTGTTTATAACGAAAGCAGTGCAGGCGCGCTTTGGGAATTGACAGACAAGATCGGCGACGCGTTATCTAATGGCTGCACGGTCCTGGTTCGTGGATGGGAACCGACACCAACACTCGAATTCACCCTGGATTATATCCGGATGTTCAGACCCACGGTATTGCAGGATGTGGTAGTCCAAGGTAACCGTATGACATAACGACGACGACATTGGCGTACTAATTGCATGATAGACGCAAACTTGCGGGCAGAGGAACAGAGGAAGGGCAAGCACGCAAATCTCGGTAATGTCCATCGTCACGTCACGATCGAAGGCTTCATGGAGGCTGGAGACATGGAAGACGAGTGCCTAAACCTACTCGATCTCCCCAACATGCAGGCCGACGTCCCGATCTTCCTCAGGTAAGTTGCACGCATGACAGTCTTTACATCCACACATTCTAAAAGATATTCAGACCGCTGTCGGACAACGTTAACGCCAGGTCTGCTACGATGAACGATTGTCACCTCCCCAGAACGGGGGTGAACAAAGAAAAGAATTTCCTCGGCGTCCAGGTGATTAGTGGTGACTCCGAAAAGATTAGAGGATGGGACCTCATGACCCACGGTGGATTTCTCACACCACCACATCACGACGCGTGTGGTCTTGCTACCTGGATATCGCCGCGATCGGGGACGAAAATATGGGGAATAATGGACACACGGGAAAGCTCGTCGAAAAGTCGCGAGGAGTTGTTCGTCCAGTGGGACGAATTGTTTACGAGAGCTACGAACATGCAGCCCCCCAATGGCCCATTGGGCGTCGTGCTGCTTCGGAAAGGCGACACATTGTAGGTCAATCCACCGTTTACATCGAGCCTTTCATACGACCCGCAACGCACAGGATCCAGCCTCCAGGGAGCAACCATCTCGTGTACACACCCGAGAATGGCCTTACATCGGGGGGGCATTTCCTTTCATACAGCACGATGCATTTGACGGAGCTATCGAATGCATTTGACTCCTCCAAAGTGTCGGGAGAGGGCGAAATGACTCGGGCGTCACTGGGCACAAATGCGACGCATCCATCATTTAGTCGCTATGTCACCTGGATGCTGTTAGGTCTTCCGACTATCGCAAGAGATGAGAAACGTGAGTGACACAGTTCGAGAGATTTCTTACCTGACACATCGCCACAGGAGTGTTCTACAGAAGATCCCTGATTGCTCTGGTTCGGCTTTTCGAGAGGATCAAGCTGTATGTCACCGAGGAGACATTGGATTCCGCTCCAGCCCTAAAGAAAGCGGATACAATGTTTGCCGAAATGGCTGGGGAGCGCCAGGCAGCGAAAAAGATCGCGAACAAACTCAAGACAACACTGGACGTGACAGATACAGAGGCTGAGTTGGTGAAAGGGATTTGGTGGGACCCTGGGCCGACATGCGACATCAAGGATGCTTTGGCCGAATTCGTAGTTTGATGAATAGTTACCTCTTTCCTCCCTTGATGAGGAGTACCATACCGATATTTAGTTTTGTGTCACGCATTTAAATGTTGCAAAGGACGTGCTAAATCACTAACGACCATCGGCAGCACAGCTGGCGGTGTTGATGTCGTCATAAAGTACAAATTACATACGCC
>JBBPJL010000617.1:0-15353 GCA_038088675.1 Xanthoconium separans | reverse complement strand
GCTGGCTGAGTTTGAAACCCGAGCCCACAGTCTTGGTACATAGCATTACGGTAGTAGTTCTAGCCGAGCCTCAGCCGATGCTATAGCCGAGAGGGCACAACATCAACACCCATCCCGAACTGGGCCTGAATCACATTGTTGAGTAAGTTGTCGTAATACAGCGGAAGATAATGGCTCCGAATACTGCAGTCTTACAAAGATCGAATGCGCGTGCCATGTGTTGTGAACTTGCTACCTGATAGTGTTACGAGAGTTACGAGAAAGGATTTCTTGCCTGAGACTCCTCGGAGCTAAGCACTGCCAGGAGAGGGTTCATGGTGCCACTTATTAGCCTGATGAATGCTTTGAAAGTATGTACATACAATGATGCCCGAAGAGACGGCCACGTAACGAACACGCACGAGATCAATCAGAAAGGGGTGATGGCTGTGATAGAGCCTCCCATGTGCCACTTTCGCTGAGCGTTGAAGGTGGTTTGATCTGTCCAGATAATCCCTCGGCCTTCCATGCCTCAAAGCCGCCCACCATATCGGTCGCATTTAGCAAACCGACATCATGCAGTGCGGCAGCTGCAAGACTACTGGCATGACCATCTTCACAATAGACAATGATCCTCAAATCGTAGCGATCGGCGATTGCGAGCCTGACCTCGCTCCTTGGATCAAATCGCCACTCGAGATCGTTGCGTTCTATAATGAGAGAGCCGTGGATACCGCCCGAGCGGGCGCGTTGAGAGGCAGGGCGTATGTCCACGAGGAAGGCAGGTATGGGATATGTTGGGTCATGGAGAATGTCCCATGCCTGGCGTGGAGTGACGCGCTGAAGGCGTGCACGAGCGGCAGTTACGAGTTGATCAATGCTTCTCGAGCCTGGTGGAGGGGAGAGGGGGTCGAGGGGTGCACGGACGGATTTTGAGAGGACGTCCCAAAGAGCGGCACTATCATAGGATGAGCCGCCGACATCATGTACGGCAGCCACAAGAAAGTTTCCATGATTCGTGACAGAGGCGACGCGACCTAGGAATTTGGAGCTGAAGAGGAGAACTGCGCGTTGGACGTCGTCATCGTCTGCACCTGTGATGACGAGGGTGTTGGTATTTGTGGAGGAGGTGGAGGAAGGAGTTCCGGTTGTCCCTATTGCGAACAGGTGACGGGAGGGTATTCGTGTGCGGACGATTTCTGCTACACGACGGAGAAAGACGTCGTCGTCCTTTTTAGAAAATGTAAAGTATACTCCAACTTTTGCGTTTTCGACCGTCGTCGCTTTCGTGATGGCGCGCAAGGCGATGCCATGTGCAACTTCATCACGCACACTGTCGAGCGTGCGGGATGGTCGGGAAGACGATTGAGATCCATATGGCGTCGCACTCTTCGAGTCCGCGCTGCCCACGCTGGATGGTTCTGACGATGGCATAAGTGCTGATAACCACGAAAACAAACATGCGGTGGTATTAGCCCACCAGCGAGGCGTATATGGGTCATTGGCGTCACAGACTGTCCGTAAAACGTCCGACTCGGCTAGTTACATATCTATGACGGCAACTTCACATCGTGGTTCTGGTCCTTGCCGCTGACCTGGTGGAAGATGGTCTTGGCAACACACGTCTTTTTGACCCGCATCATCACGCGCGGCTCTGAGTCACCCGTCTGGATACTGCTAGTTCACTCATAAACATCCAAGTATGTATCTCCCTCTCTTGGACTTGGCGGAGCCTCTCTCCCTCTTCGCCTGGGTTAGGGACGTCATGCACGCATTCGTGCTCTATCTTTTTGCATTCTTCACCTCGAGCTCCGGTGGACTCCTCCCTCAAAGCGCTGGCAGCGACGGCCATTACTTGATTGGAGTCGGTATTGGCGACGTCACCGGGCAAGTCTCTCCTTTCTCTGCCCCTGAGTAGTACTCTCGTGCTTAATCTCAGTCCAATAGCCCCGTCGTAGAGACTAACATGATGGCACGTGGCCATGTTGTCTGAGCCTTACTGTCCTATTCTCACCCTCAATATTGATGTAGGGTTATGCCTCACTGGCTCAGACTGACACGGGTCTGCACATGCGCCAGCGTTCTCGTGCATTCATCATCGCCGACCCCAGCGACCCCACCTCGGCTACCTCCCGCATTCTCCTTGTCTCGTCTGACATTTGCATGGGCGACACTGGTGTCCGCCGTTCCATACTCGACGCTCTCTCTACCGATCCTGTTCTCGCCGGACTATACACGCCCTCCAACACGGCCATTGTCGGCACACATTCCCATTCCGGCGTTGGGGGGTACCTCGAAGACCTCCTTCCCCAAATTACCAGTCTCGGTTATGTCAATCAGACGGCGCAAGCCATCGTGGATGGCACCCTAAATGCAATACGCAAGGCTCATGCTTCCCTTGCACCTGG
The DNA here is from genome assembly GCA_038088675.1 of Xanthoconium separans. Taxonomy (NCBI): domain Eukaryota; kingdom Fungi; phylum Basidiomycota; class Agaricomycetes; order Boletales; family Boletaceae; genus Xanthoconium; species Xanthoconium separans. The sequence goes on along the minus strand of JBBPJL010000617.1, from coordinate 12,966 downwards.
ATCAATCAAGATTGGTAATACAACTTTGCTGGGGGCTAATCGTAACCGCAGCCCTAGCGCGTATACGGCCAATCCGCCCGAAGAAAGAGAAAGGTATCAGTACGATCAAGACAAGGAGCTGTCCGTCCTTAGGTTGGACGATACGAGCGGAAATGCCAGGGGATTGATCAGTTTCTTTGCAGTTCATGGAACCAGCTTGTACGAGGTACGTTTACCAGTGCTTGATATTTCATTGGTAAAGTAAAGTCACCGCGGATGACCTCATGCACTTAGAACAACACTTTGGTCAGCGGGGACAACAAGGGGATGGCTGCATATTTGTATGAATGTAAGCGTTACGCAACTTTACATTGAAACGAGACTCATGACGAACTTGGTCGTGTTCACTGGGGTTTATCCATCCGTTTCCTTTTGTCCTGCTTCATTGACAAATACCACTCTCAGCATATGTCGAGCCACACTCTGTTCCCGGAAACAGTAGTTTCGTGGCCGGATTCGTGCAGTGTACGTCATACTCACGCTCCATCTTTCATTTCGCTCTCGTATATACCGATGATCGTCTCACATCACTCTGTGATCGTTACTCTTCATCGTTGGCAAGCCCACTAATTCCGTTTCCTTGTTAGCAAACGTGGGTGATACAAGCCCGAATACGTGAGTTGCGAGTTTTCCTAGTTTCGTGTTAAACTGATCAATATCGCACGAAATCTGCAAACCATCAAGCCTTGGTGCATTCTGCGAATCTCCTGGTCAGCCCTATGACGGCCAACTCTGCGAATATGAGCACGCAACATGTGGTGGTTATGTTGAGGAGTGTCACGGTCGGTCCGTGAAGTTTTTGTCTTGCGTACTTCCGTAACGTTCGTTCACCATGATTTTTCTAAACACACAGGGGACCAGGTTTTCGCATCTCGGATTTTGCTTCCAATTTCTTGATTGGAAATGCTCAGTTTCAAGCTGCTCGTCAAGTCATGGAGGAATCAGCACCAAATATCATTTTCACGAACCCAGACACTACCATCGAAACTGCAAACACGACGATGTTGATGGACGTGAAAGGTTCTGTGAGGAGTGTTCACGTTTACATGGATATGTAAGTCTCATCAAAGTCTCCTATACGGTCAACCGAGCGAATCCGTGAAATAAATATAGACGTCAGGGCTGATTCGCTGATCTACCAGGTCGAACCATACCTTCACGTTGCCTAACGGAACTACTGCTAGCACTTGTCCTGCAGCGTTAGGTTTGTTTCCTCCTGCTCGCGTAGTAACCATCTTGCTTGGTTGACTGAACTCCGTAGGGTTTAGTTTTGCTGGTGGGACGACGTCAGTCTATGCTTCACTCAAGGAAATATGCTCAGCTCATGACGTCCTTTCAATTACATTTCATTTTCGTTTGTTCGCGTTCCGCCGGGAAAGTGACGGTCCAGGAGCGTTCGATTTTGTTCAAGGTGAGAACTCGACTGCGCGTCGGAATCCGTTTTGGGACATCGTTAAGGGTACAACACTTATCTTTCCTCCCTGACTATTGCTAAATTGCCATCCATCCAGATGCGATTACTCCACCCCCCTCGCAAGAGCAGATTGATTGCCAGTACCCCAAGCCTATCTTGTTGAATACTGTACGCTGCGATTCAAGTCATTTCTAACGTCAACTACCCGACGCTATAGGGCTACGCGGGCAACCCGTATCGATGGTCACCACACACGGTTGATGTTCAAATGCTCCGGGTCGGCAACTTTGTTGTTATCGCAATGCCTGGAGAGCTAACGACGATGGCTGGCCGGCGAATGCGGTATGTGTATGTATTTCAACGATATGAACTCAAATCACCCACGTTCGAAACATTAGTGAAGCTTTGCGCACCCTACTGATCTCGACAGGCATCCTTGACAATTCCGCCTACGTGGTCATCGCCGGTCCCGCAAATACTTATGGACATTATGTGACGACGCGCGAAGAGTACTCCATTCAGCGATATGAAGGAGCATCCACCATTTTTGGACCCGGTCAGTCTCATTTTCGACAAAGAACATGATCAGCTGACTCGAGTGGGAACACCCAGCAACGCTCGAAGCATATATTGATCAGTACAGTGCCCTTGTCCCATATCTCGCTGATAAGGTCACGGAATCACCAACGTCTGATGCTGCGCCACCTGAACAGACTTCTGTTGCAATATCATTGCAGGTATGTTCCTTATTATCTCTGCTTGCTGTCCATTGTTTCTTGCCGTCACTTACGCTCTGTGGGTAGACTCCAGTAATCGTCGACAACCCTGGGTCCAACAACTTTGGAGACGTCTTGCTAGATGTGAAGAACGCGACGTATTCTCCGGGGGATACTGTCTTTGTGCAGTTTGTAGGGGCGAATCCAAGAGTAAGTGGCCTTGCGCAGTTTCCGTTGTTATTTCAAGACTCAGTTGATCACTGTTTGCATGCCTTTAATCAACAGAACAACCTCCGTCTTGAAGACACATTTCTTACCGTTGACCAGCTGTTAAATGAAACCTGGACGACCGTGCGCACGGACTCGCATCCATCTACCATATACGAGTGGAAAAGGACGAGCTTTTTGTTCGGCACGAGCATGGTCAATGTCACTTGGTAAGTGTCCACTTCGGCCAGTTGCTGTATTGACTTTGCCCGCGTTTGCGCAGGACGATCGAGGATGGTACACCTGGTGAATAAATATGAGTGTTTCACGCGCCTGACAGAGAGAAGTGACTGTGTTTTTTATAGCTGGCACCTATCGTGTTACGTACCGTGGCGATGCCAAACCACTGCTCGGGGTGATCCAGTCTGTCACGGGCGTGTCCTCTCCATTCAACATTGGGTGAATCAGTGAAAAACACGGATCCCCACATACACAGTTTCTTTTAATGTCTCAGAAAATGTTACTAATTTGCAGTAATTCTGGCTCTCCACCAGGCTGGCCGTAGCCCTATTTATCTAATATGGATTCTTGTCATTGAAGTGGACTTGTAGCTGTGAATGGAAGTGGGGTGGATGGTAAGGAGTGCTAACAAAGAGCCTGAGGTACGAAAGAGTAGTTGGTGTACATGTCAACTTATATTTCAGATTGTTTTCTTTTGTCATAACACTCGGATCAGCTGAGTTTCAACTAGGTTTCAGTGTACATATACTACTATCACTGTCAGTCAGCGCTTGAGCTGTTACCACAATGGTGACCGAGAGTTGGTGTTGCAAGGCTGCTTCTCTCCGTGCAGGGTGGTTGGTATAGGTAGAGTATTCATTCTCATTTCGTTTCTCGAAAATTTTCTGTTTCAGTCACTTCAGTCCAAAACACAGATGAAGATCGACCAACGAGTTCGTTGGTCACAACGGGCCCTTGATACTACTGCTGCCTCTGTTTCATCACCATCATGTCATGGACTCTGACTGTTCCTAGCATTGCATTAGCAAACATTCGGACCTTTCTTCACCTTGCCAATGGTTCTTCCGCGACTGGCATCCCTAGTATCTCACTTTATATTTCAGGTCCTCGCGTCGAAGCGTGCGACGCAGAAAAAAGCAAAAATCGCGCCGTATGGTACTTGGGGGTCCCCTATATCTAGTGCCTCTGCAGTCGCGTCCGTCGTTCCTACTTCCGTCTACTGCAGTGAGATGCTCAATCTCACAGTCAGACTATCATGATATCGTATGTATTGGTTGATCCAATCACTCATCAAGTCTATCACATCGAACTGCGTCCTACGGAAGGTGGCCGGTCCGTGATCGTTCACTCTCACACCGCGACAGATCTTTTTCGACGGGGTTCGTCCTGGAACGCACGCAGTGCCGTACACGGGTATGGGGGTGGAGCCGCGACGGCGTACAACGGTATCATCTATTTCAGTAACGTCAGTGACGGGCGACTTTACCAGTTTCCCGTTGTTGTACAAGACCACGTTCACGTTCGTGCCGACCCCCCGACCCCTGTCACTCCAATTGGTAGGCTGACTTCTTGAGCTCTTGTTTCGTCAGCGATTCAAACTGAACTGTTTGGGTTCTGCGATAGATGGCCGAAAGCATTATGCGTCTGCGACTCCTCATCCTGTCCGGCGACATCTACTCGTGGCTGTCCACGAAGACCATACACATGGCACCCCATCGACGGTCGTCAATTCGCTCGTCTGCATAGACACGCTCGTATCTACCGTCTACCCCCTAATCACGGGTGCAGATTTCTATGCCGCACCGACCTTCTCTCCGGATGGCACCAAACTTGCATGGCAAACATGGAACCACCCGGACATGCCATGGATGGGCACGGCTATCTGGGTCGCGGATGTCACGTTCCAGATGTCGTCCTTTGATGATCCACCGATGCAGGCTAAGAACCATGTTCGTATCGCCGCGTCCATGGCTCCCCAGCCCACCCACCCCGGAAGTGGTGTCTCGTACGTCTCATGGCTGGACGACGATGCGTTGCTGTTCCTCGCAGAGGCGAGTGGTTGGCGGAACCCGTGGGTTTACAGACTGTCCTTGCGGAATGCCAATCCGGTCTTGAAAGTGCCGATACAGGAAGACTTTGCATCGGTATACAAGCTACTAGGTGCTTCCTACTATGCACCCCTAGAATTTTCGGAATCTGAACATGCTCAGCCATCTCAAGGTGGCTCTGTCCCTGGGAAAGAGATGCTCTTCGTGGCCTACCGTGGCGGGCGAAGCATCTTATACGTCGTCGACTTGGCTTTCCAAGGAAGGGCAGAAGCAATTGAGCTTGAATGCCCGTTTGTAGATGTCAGTTGTGTGCGGGCCATCGGGAGGTCTGCTGAGAAAGACTCGGCGCAGGTTGTGTTCATAGCGTCCAGTGCCGACGCGCCGAGCACGGTCACATTTTGTTCCATCTCACGGCTGCAGTCTGGGTACAAGGCGTCCTTTTCGTCAGCTCAAACACCTCCAGTGAAGGACTCGAACGTGTGCTTATCTCTGCCTCTGCCCATGACGTTGACGGACGACGAGGGTGAACCTTTGTACATCATCTACTACGCGCCATCGAACCCCGCGTTCGTTGGGCCGGACGGAGAGCGCCCGCCGTGTGTTGTCAACGTCCATGGTGGGCCAACTCTCGTAGCGATGCAAAGTTTGGATTGGATGAAACAGTGGTATACCAGCCGAGGGTGGGCGTGGCTCGACGTAAACTACCGCGGGTCCTCTCTCTACGGGCGCAAATACACGTGAGTATCTTATAACTGACCACGTTGGGCTTGCTGACATCTGCATAGAGATCAATTGGATGGCCAATGGGGCGTGCTGGATGTCGTAGACTGCATTCGCGCCGCACGCGTTCTGTCCTCACCCCCGTACTCGCTCATCGATCCAGTGCGCTGTGTCATCAGGGGCCTCTCAGCTGGGGGGTACACCGTCCTCAGTTACGCCGCAAGCACGTACCGCACGCCGGACGACGCGCATGTAGACCTTGATTTTTCCTTTAGAGCCGGCGCGTCCCATTTCGGCATCGTCGATCTCGCCGCGCTCGCGCACGCCTCGCACAAGTTCGAGTCGCATTATGTTTTCAAGTTGATGGGTGGTCGGCCGGACGAACCCGAGATGGCGGACGTGTATCGACGACGCTCTCCAGTCTTTCACGCGGACAAGATCGTGACGCCCTTGTTGGTACGTGGGCTTGCTAGTCTTTTTCTTTGGGATGGTTGACCCATGGACGTGACATGCAGATACTTCAGGGCCTAGCGGATAATGTCGTGCCGCCAGAACAGTCGCAAGCCATGGTCAATGCGATCCTGGCTCATGGCAGATCTCAACGCGTCAGGTACCAGACATACGAGGGAGAGGGGCATGGATTCAGTCGTGGGGAGACACACAAGTCTGCATTGGAAGAGGAGGCGGTGTGGTTTGCCCAATGGTTGGGTATCGAGATGAAATTCTAAAGAAATATATTTTAAAATTGGTAACTTTTAAATCATGTGTATGCCTCCCACAAATCTTTACTGTCGTGAGTGCTATTGCACTTGCTGCTTGCCGCTGAAAGACGTAGTCGCAATGATGGCTATTATATGTACGTGTTCAGGTGGACTATCGTCCATAACTTGTACAAGGTCGCCTCAAATGGGAGTATCCAATGCACCTGCAACCTGTCTCGACTCTCACCTAGCTCCGATCTCCTGTGTCGGCTTTCCCCGGGGATATCTCTACTTCCGCTGGGGTATCCACGGTGTCTGGACTGAGCAGACCCTCTTCGACATCGTCTGAACATGCCGGACCTGCAGCGACCAACGGGTCCGACGTTGTCTTCTTTGAGAACTAGAAAAGACACTTCTTAAACATTCAGCAAAGCGCCACAAAAGTTTAGACTTGCGACGGTGTATAGTTGGGCAGCGATGATGATCGCCGCCCCTACGACAGAGAAGGGGGAAGGCACCGTGCCAAACAAGACGAGCTGCAGCACGGAGGCGAAGATGAGTTCACAAAACGAACCCAGAGAGCTCCGTGTAGCCGTCTCATAGTGTAGTCCCACCGTCAGCAGCAGCTTTGTGTCGAGTCAGGTTTTAGCCATGCCGTGTATTCGACTTCATACCTGCCCAACGATGCTGAAGAACCCTACGATGAACACGAGGGCGATCCATTCCCAGGTGAAAGCAAAGACGATGGGTTGACCGGTCACTGCCATCCTAATGGGGATTCAGGAAAGTACATTTTCACCAGAAAAAGACAAACCCACGCAACGGATCCCATAATGACGCAGAACAGGGAGAAAGATGTCAAGACTTGCATTGGATGAGCTCGTGTCCCAATGGCTCGCATAGTGATGACTTTTGAACGATGGAAGTAACGCGTGGGGATGCGCCATCATGAGTAGATCGACGTACATGTTCCGGTATTACCCCCTATTCCTATCAGAGCGACACTAAACGATTCCGATCAGAGTCTGGAACGATCAAATCAATGTGTTCCTCACCCCACGGCGACCAATCGTTGTAGGGAGGTGACATAAGAACCATCATCCCCAACGTTAGTACTTCCAAACAAGAATGTAGGTCTAGCGATAAGGACGACGCCGACCAGACTACACCCTAGAATTGGTTTGATTTCATGTGTCGGTCATGGGCGAACACTTGTGGCTTACCGCCTGCTAACGCATCTTTCCTCGTATAGTTCTCTTTAAGGAGGATGTAGCCAAATAATGCTACAGCGAACGGATTGAGAAACGTGATGACGGTAGCATCGGAAATGGAGAGATAGATGAGAGAATAGTACATCCCGAAAACGCCAAAGAATCTAGCTCGGCGAAGGTTGGTCATCGCCGTTGAAAAGTAAACGAGGTGTGTCCTCACCCAACGACAGCTCGGGCGACCAAAAGACCTCGAACGCCTTTTGGGCCAAGAATCGGGTCGGAGATTCCGTTCGCTAACCTATGGAATGTGAGTGATGTGAAGGAGCCACGACCTTGGGGTTGATCCTACAAGTATGCAGTGCCAAAGCAAAACGAGATCGACTGTGAATTGACGGGGTCAAGGGAGTCATATGATGACCAATTGCTGAGATGACTTGCGTACCATTCGAAGTGTTAACAACTACCAAGGAAGACCGATGATCAACGCAAGGCAACGACATTCGATGAGCACGGACCTCAAAGGATGGGGTAGGCGGATGCAATGTTTCCAGTATTTTGACAGAAATGTTTGCCGAGGCGAAGGCGAACTGAGAGCAGATTACTAGTAACAGACCGGCATTTGTAGCGATAAAATGGTTGAGTCCAGTGTTCCCAAGTGCCCACCACGGAGTCGCACTGAGGTTGGCTTGCTCCGGTCTACCAAGTTCTTGGGACAGTGGGAGGTATCCATTGGTATCCATGCTACGAATCGTAAAACCAGAGTCGGACTTATGTAAATTTGTTCTTAGACTTGACCGTCATCACCATGTATGACCCCGACTCTGACAAACCGTTTCATCGCCCAGGAGAAGACCCGACCCATCTGCAACCAGATGCCTTGACAGCCCATGGTCTTGCAGATTACTCTCCAAAAACAGCCGCAATAGTCTCTGGTCCTCAGACACATCCCCCTCTGGATAAGCTCTTCCATGCCCCTCCTCTCCCTCCTTCTGTATTCTCTCCGAAAACTTTCCCCGGAATCGATCAAGCATCCACACAGGCCCTCATTAAGACCCTCTCAGACAATCATGTGCGCTGGCATATCTTCTTCAACTATAAAGGCTTTCACAAGTATGTCACGCACCAAACGGTGCACATCTCCCTCTTTGACATCTCTCGCAGCCATGCTGCCCACCATATCTTTGCGATCTGGGCGCTGGGCGCACCCGGACCTGTCATCGAGGCCGCCTATGCCACCCACTGCAAATATCAACGTCCTGCATTTGCAGCGCCAGCTCCAATCAACAAGCACAACCTTTACAAACATTTGGGTGACGAACGGTGCGTCGCTCCACTGACATCTCAATGTAATCCTCTACTGATGCGCACTTCATCAGCTATTACGCTGCCTATCTCGATTACTTCACTTCCGAACTTCTTCAAAAAGGTTTGAGAGAATGCCTTGAAGAACATATCTTCGCATCAGAGGCAAACTTTGGCACTGCATTCCCCGAAATGTTGTCACGTTTCGTGGAGGGATTTCTCCACCCTTTCATTCACGTTGGATATGGTGCAGAATTCGGCTCTATTGGCGTCAGTGCCGAAGGTTTGTGTCCGACTTCCTCTTCATGACAAGATCCATGACGTGGTGTATATCATCACGATAGGTTTGGCCATGACCGCAGTCCAGTCTTCTAATCCAGACCTGCTCCCAAGAGTGTGGTTCCCTGATGTCGTTTCTACTGTCGACACCCAGGGTGGCAACCGCACAGCGCTCTCGATCGTTGCCCTCGTTTCGTGTGACCCACGTCTCTCTCGCATTGAAAATATGGATGAAGAATCAATGTGTTCAAAGATCCTCACAGAACACGGTTCTATCATACATGATTATGTTAAAATGTGGAAATTCGATATTTCGACCGAAGATGGCATAGCTGATGCAATCGAGGAGCTTTCTTGGACGAACGTCGTCATCTATGGCGTCGGTGGATCTTCTACAAACAAGCCCTTCAATGCAGATTTCTTCCTGATGCATCTAGTAACGTCGTCAATCTTCCTTCCATCTCTATTGGCATGTATCGACAAGTTTTCTTCTCGACGGCTGCTGTTGATGGCTTACTTCACCTCCGCCCTTACATACTACATTGCGAGGGGGCGTCCTCAGCTCGATATTCGCGACTTTTACAAGAGCACGGAGAACCTCGCACACAAGGTCCCAGGTCCGAGGACCGAACCTGTTTCGGGCTCGCTTCCCACGCCGATCTCTGATTTGGCCCAAACTCCAAATGCATGGTACCCCATGATCCAGACGACTATCGTGCATCCCAACGAGCACCTCTGCAAGACACAACGTGCGCTTGCCCACCATTCGTCGTTGTACGGTACACGGAAGAAAGGTTGGTGTGTGCCCCCAGAGGGTAGGACGGTGACTGCTGCGCAAGTGGCGAGAGAAGAAGAAGCTGAAGACAAGGTAGGATTGCAGGAATTGGATGGAACGATTTTTATGCGTGTCGCGAGGCTCACTCAGAATAGGCTTGGGTGGATGCGAGAGGGAGAAACAGCTGGAGAATGGGACTTTGAAGGCTTCTATCGGAAGTCGGAGGAAAGTGCCTAGGCAAATGAAAAATAACGGGCCCCAGTGGGGATGTATGTTACTTAGTAGTCTTGTACTGATTTGTATTTGTAGGTAACTTCGCAATTTGTACTCAACCTGATGTTCTCGAGACATCACATACCAGGGATACTAGCAAACGAATAAACCTAGTACTCATCACGCGGTGAGTTACTGTAGCTCTTTGTTCAGGTTCGCCAAAGCGAGACCGTGGTCACTGTCGAACTACTACCTGCCTTTGGCAGGGCGAGGACTCCACAACTTGCCAAACTGCCACTGGTTCCTACGGTCTTATCAAGTACTACACATTGGCTACACCGGCAGAGGCCGACTTGCCATTCACCAAAGAGCACTCGCTCGACGACTGTCCATTGTTTGTGGCCCGTCTTTTTCCGAAAGCAACAATGGGTGGGCTGGATGGGCTAAGGTACTAGCACCCGGATTGACAACCGTCCCGCACGATAAATGGTCCATTGTGCCACTTGCAACACATGTACTTCCATCTCTCTCTCCGACGGCAACCAGTGGACAAAGGGTGGAACCCTATATAATCCCGTTCTTCACTCCCTCCCCCGCCAGTTTCATCCACAGCATCATGTACTACGAACATCAAAACATGGTCACTCGGGCTGCTGCAAGCAGAAGAGTCATCTTCACACCTGGCCTTGTCACTCATATCTTGCAGTGTCTGAGTCCGCGTGACCTCGTTCGCCTCCGGACGGTACGTTCACTCGTCGTCCGACAACACTCACCGTTGATGTCCCATTATATTCATACAGGTCTCGCAATACTTCAATGGTATCACTCGAGATAGACGGCTGTGGTGCATACTTTACGCCGGGGCTTGTTTTCCTCTTCCGCTAGGACCATTCGAGTGGCAGTCTACGCGTTTTCTCGAGTGCGCCGTGATCAAGTCAGAACGTACATCCCTCACGTGGACATCACAACCCACTTTGGGTGTCGCCCTTTTGGCACCGGGTCCAAGGGTTGCTTTACTGGCAGGGTCCTTGAATATACCTCCATGGCATTTTCTCTTGGACAGACTGTTCGTTTGGTGTGAAGAGACGTGGATCAATGCTTATGATACCGCGACGCGCACATGTTTCATTCTGTGGAAAAGCCCCACAGCGATACGATGTTCGTCGATCGAAGCACTCACACTCGGTCATCCAGATGGGCAACGCGTCTATATCGCTTTTCTAGCGGCAGAAAGAGATACGAATCTTCGTCCTGTGATGTGCGTGGATACTGTTTAATTTACCATGGGAAGCTATCTGATCCTTTGTCTAGCACTCTGCTCGAGTTTCGAGTGCCACACGATCCTAATGCCATTGTGTCAATGAGGAATGATTACTTAAAGAAGACGTTTGCTCATTCGTCCCAGTCAATTTCAATGAATGGCAGCTTCCCATTCCTATACTTTAACGACCGTCCGGGACTCGGATTCATACAGTCTCTTCCTCTGTTGATAGATACGAGGACCTGGGTCGAGTACGAATTCCTACCATTCGAGCGCAATATGGTGCGTTTTCCTCGCCATATGATCAAGTGGATGCTAAACTACCAGCAGCAAGGTTTAGCAGTCACGGGCTTCCCAAGAGACAATGGTTTGACACTGTCTTTCGTCGTGCCGTCGCGCACACACATTCTGCTTACACAACAACTGTTTATTCAAAGTTCACTCATGGTTACCTACATCCAGGTATTTGCCGTTCCAGAATGGAAACCCAGGCCCGAGAGCAAAACATTGCGCCTTACCCATACGTTTCTGACTCAGAGAATGTTCCCTCCCCCGATGCAGCTCCTCCGCGATTCTATCGTCGATTCCCTGACCGGGAATATTCGCATAAGGTTCCTGGGCATGATGACAGACACACAGCTCGTGAGCCAGTACAGCTACATTGACTTGGAGCTATCTCCGAGTCCAGCACCAGTGTCACACACTCTGGCTGTTACTCCACAGGTTCCCCACCAACGTCATTTCATCAAGGTTTGCTATCATGCCTTGTTTCAGTTTCCGGGTCGGATGCGGCACTTTTTGCTGCAGAGCTCAGACAAGGGACATGCGCGGGGACTCGCGATCTCCGGGTCTCGTCTCTTGTATAGATTCTCGATCGATGCGAGTGGCAGGAATTGCACTACCGTGTTCAGTCAGCCCGAATCACCCCTTCCTGGTCATCCCTTCTTGACTACACGTTGCCTGACGTTCGATGGTGTTCGGGGACGGGTTTGTTATGACGTGGAGTCGCAGGACGCACGTTCCCGTGACCTGGTGGTGGCTGAATTTCGTTAGCTGCCGCTCAACACTGGTCAAGGTGGGTGGTTCCCGTCGCCTTTTCAATGATTACCCTTTGGCTGACCTTGCGTGTCCCCCAGCGGCATGTGGAATGTTGAAAGTGACTCATCAAGTCGTATGACGCAATGAAAGATCTCAATGTGAATCTGATAGACTGACTAGTTTGTTGTCCTCGTACGTAGGCTCCACCGCACGTGTAATATTATGATCGTAGCGTAGGTTGAATATGTCCATACTCTTTCCTCTCCGTCCCAGAAACTAGACCTCACGCATTCACCAGTGGTGTAATTTCCTCCGAAGCTCCACCTACATCATAAATTAACGGAACAGTTTTGACGGGCGGAACAAGACTCTACAGCAACAGCATGTGCTCCACACGACACCTCCGTCATCTACAGCAACTTCACCCGTGAAAATCCCCCCAAAATCACTGAGGTGATATGCAACACTATACATTGCGGTAACACGACATGATAGAATAGCCCCTCACGACGTACGAAATATACTCATTACAGAACAAAACACCGTCATGGCGCGACCAATGCGCGCCATCACACCACGATCGCACCCAGCATCTTTTCCACCTCGGTCATCGTCGGCCGCAGAGACGGTAGTGCGCTCCAACACCGGTCCAGCACGCCCCAAAACCCGTATTGCTGCAGCGACGTCAGACGCATGTCCGGTATCGACGGGGTCCCGTGACACGGGCGGACGCCACGCAAAATATCGAGCGTCACCGCGCGGTCGTTGCGGCGGTTTGGATACGGTAGGTCATTGGTTGCGACCTAGATACAAGCATGGTACGGGTGAGACACGACGATTGGTCGGGAAGGAGAAAAGGCGCATGGACGTACCTCGAGACAGACACAGGCAAACGAGAACACGTCGCTCTCGCGTGCGACGGGACAGGATGCACCGTCGTCTTCGACGAGGGAGAGGATCAGCTCCGGTGCCATCCACCGCGTTGATCCTGCGAGCAGGGACGTGCCAAGCTGAGTGGCGC
>JBBPJL010000616.1:0-15356 GCA_038088675.1 Xanthoconium separans | reverse complement strand
CTGCTGGGGGTACCAACTTTTCGCAAGGTCAACGCCAACTTATTGCCATGGCACGCGCATTGCTCAGGCGGAGCTCGATTGTCGTGCTGGACGAAGCGACGAGCAGCATCGACTTTGAGACGGATGCGAAGATTCAGGCGACGATTCGGGAGGAGTTTGGGGATTCACTGTTGTTGACGGGTGCGTGGTGTGTCATGGCATGTGTCGCTTACGTGTGTTGACGCGGTGTGGGTGTAGTGGCCCATCGGTTGCGGACGGTGATTGATTACGATCGGCTGATTGTGTTGGACAAGGGCGGGGTGTGCATGCCTCCGACGTGTTTGTTTTCCTGTGGTGTTGACCTTGTGTGCGCATACTTGCAGATCGTCGAGTTTGACACGCCGTTGAACTTGATCCAGAAGGAGGACGGGATATTTAGAAACATGTGTCTGAAGAGCGGGACGTATGCTGAGTTGGAGAGTGCTGCGAGGGCCAAGGCGGAGAAGAGGATGGTGAGAATGTAAGTCGTGCTTTGTTTGTGATCACCATGTTTTTTGTTTTGTCGGAATTGTTGTCTAGAACGAGTTTCTGGTTAGCATGTGCAAAGAGTGGCCATCCAGCTGAGGCATTTATAAACGTCCGTCGATCGCATTGATGTACCTGTTGGGAACGACGAAAGTTAGAAGAGGGATAAAAAGAATGAAAGCACGAAGGACTTCCGTCTGGTGGTGAAAACAGATGATGATGTATCTTGGTCAAGATGACTCTAGATAGACGCGGATTGGATTATGGGGTAACCCAGTTTTCAATAGTAAGTGATGACGTTGGCTTCAGATGTGCTTACTAGCGTGGGTTGGAAGGGAGGCATAATCTCGTAGAACGATAGGATTTCCCATTACATACAGATAAACCGCACTGAGTCAGCTGGACCGAAACTGGACCTTACCATTCGAGTCCGCGTTTGCACTCCACGACGGCGGATTTACAATCCGGCGGGTGCGATTTGAAGAATCCCGGGTTTGCATACATTTCGACATCCAGTGGTTTCCCTTGGGTAGGCACGACGCGGGCCGTGGGTGATGGAGAGACAAAGGTGATGAAGATGAAGTTTTACTTGCCGGAATAAGCCAAGCTCGCGTTTGTCTTGCGACGACAGGACACGTCACTCATACCCCTGCACGTATCGTACATACAGTCTCTTGGAAGCGTGAGTACTTCACATTCGCACCATCCTTGTCGTTTACCGTCGTACAGAACAAGGATGATCTCGTTTATCATCTCACCGCACAACTACGAATGAACGCCATTTGCTGGGGACTCACGGCGCTGTGCATCATGACACACCAAGATGCATCGATAGGGAAGGGATGATCGAGTACACGATGGGCTGATGGGATGACGAGGCAAGTTCGTTCCCTTGTTCGGTTCTCTATCAACTCTGCATAGGTTACCGGCTTCGGTGCACATCCAGAGCATGATGCACATATCATATTTTTATCAACGTTCCAGATCCTCGTCACGCAAAACGCGCTGGATAGACTGGACGTCGACCGCGTCGTCAAATGTGCGTCACTCTACTTGGTCCGGGCGCTGATTGCCCACTGTCCACTCTCCAAAAGTTCCCCGAGGATGCCGTCGACTGTTGGAGACGGACCGTCAACAGTTACATTGTAGTTCGTGTCAATCAACCACGGCAGAGTAGTAAATTTCGGCTTGCATTTGGTTCAGGGTATGACAGGTCTTTTCGCACCTTCCATTGTCTGTACCGTCATTTTCTCCTGCCGAATATTGATTGAATCATAAGAGAATATTCTATCATTCCCCGTGACCAGTTGTTATGGTCGAAGACAGACTTTCTCCATCCAATAAGGCACAATCGGTTCTACCGACACTTGTCCATGTTTTTTCGGTTCCAAACAGCACATGAATTCCGAGCAGGTTACCCGTCGCTGCATGTTTCGCTGACCCGAGCGGCAAGGCCAGGGCCATCATGCCCCATCGCAGCTTCGAGGTTTCTCGGCTAGTAGAATTTCTGATAGGCGTACGGTTATCCCAAAACGTGGCCCAAATTTGGGTATACTATTGGGTAACATTGAGTAACCCTTGTTAGCGAACCAATCAGCAACCATACGGAACACAGAAGACCGTTCTAAGCGTTACATTGTCCATGCAGCTTTACTGATGCCGGCCAGCCGGCCGTAAATGTCCTCAGAAAGAGCGCCCGAATGGTTTGCATGTTTTTCCCCTTTAGCTGACACGCTCGCTTTGCAAATGTATAAATACCAGCCACCTTTGCTGGACGTGCACCAGCACTCATTGCATTCACAACTTGATTCACAATGGTTCCTCTCATCCCTGATGCTATATACAAAATCCACAACGCCCAGTTTCCTGGGATGGCCGCAGACCTCATTAATGGCATCCCGGCAGGACCAATTGCCGGATTTCATGATGATCCGGACAGTCTCAACCAACAGGTATGTACTATGCTTTGTAGAGGACCGTACATAATTGTCCTGTAGTGGAGAATCAAGAACCATGGACACAGTGGTAACCAGATCACCATCGAGAGTCTGGCCGCTCCAGGAAGCTTTGCGAACGCAGAGCAGTTCGAGGTGTGTAGGCGTGGTTGTGGGATAGTATCAAACACGGGGAACGAAATGCATGTTGATAGTATGCCTCGCTCATCGGTTCCCCCGATCGGACTATCTGGACCCTCGTGAAAGTGGGTCGTCCCAGCCACTACTAGTGTGTCCTGCGCTGCCTTCTACTTTGTACACGTCCCCGTTAACATCGAACCACTTCAAGTCTCCAATCTCCCGATGCGGATTACGTTTGGCAGCTCCCTTATGGCGAAGATTATGAAAATGTATTCATATCCACTTTGCCATTCTCGTATGCACGAATACTCCTGACGCTTGTTCATCATAGATCGTCCTCGTCCACCACACTGGCGAAGACAACACCAAGTGGGATTTCGAATACGTGGAGAAGTGAGACCAGAATTGGTTGTATGTACGTCGCACCAGAGTAGGGTGGATGGATAAATATGTCGTCGCTTGAATCCCGTGTCGATGGCTTCTCCATGGTATCCTGATCCACAACGCTCGCGAGATTTTCCCGTCTAGTAACTGTTGAACAAATATAATTTGATCAACTTGAAGGGACGCCGCCACCATGGAAAGCCGGAAGTTCCCCAAGTACCAGGCCAGAACGTTGAACGTCCCCGCACGCACGAAATCGTTCACCATCACGAGTTTCCCCACAGAACGAGCCAGGTCATTGTCCAAACCGAGGACCGTCTGCGAGAGTCCGCACGTACGATCGAGCAAATGCAGCATGACGTAGTGGAAAACGCCCGAAGCAAGGAACGCGCCAATAACGAGATCCGTGCGACCAAAAATAAAGGGTAGAGGGTATCCACCTAGAACGAGGAATATGTGGCGAAACCACTGGTGCCATCTGCGTCCCTACAAGTCGGTGAGCGATGTGACGCGCCACGGAGCGTCAAATCATCATGTCGCTGGCAAAGATGTGGACGAGGCAAGACGCAAACACAAGAACCGGTCAATGTCCCTTGGCCATGCATAAAGCAGAGAATCCACCCATATCAAAACTACCTACTTGGGCTGTTGAGATTTGATTGCACGAAACAGAGTCTTTGACGCACTTGAAGGTGAGGTTGTTTTCACTTGTGCACGACTGTACGCTGACTCGTGGACGCATAGCCCAAGCGCATGCTGTAGATCGCGCAAGGATTTTGCTCCGTGATGCCAGTTCAGGAAACATGATATTTACGGGCGAAGTCCGCCAGCCTGCTTATGCACCTTGGCAGGTTTCATTCGGTCACTGACGATCTGGAGTCATTCTGGCACGTCTTTGGATGGCATATATTGCGCTTCGTTCTTGCCATTGATTCTTATACCGCTCAGCGTCGTGCCAAAGACCTCGTCATGTTCGACTAGTAGGAATCAAGATGAAGGCGGGTCTCAAAAGTGCTCGGCTTTATGCGGAGGCTGAGGGAAAAGTTCCGACCCGAACTCCCACACAGAGTTGAGTAGCTCTAAGTATGCCATGGAGCCTCCGACTGGAAGAAGATCAATGATTCGACGAGCAAAATTGATGAATATATCGATCTCGAAGAATTGTCCCAGAAAATCCGTACTCACGACAAAGACATGTCACAGCTGCGGTCTTCCTGCATGTATCGTACATACAGTCTCTTGGAAACGCGAGTGGTTCGCATTCACACCACTGCTTGTCGCTTACCATCGTACAGAACAAGGATCATCTCACCGCACACCTACGAATGAACGCCATTTACTGGGGACCCACAGCGCTGCGGATCATGGCACACCAAGATGCACTCGATAGGGAAGAGATGTTCGGGTACGTGGTGGGCTGTTGGGATGACGAAGCAAGTCCGCTCCCTTGTTCGGTTCTCTTCATGTCGTCTATCAACTCTGCATAGGCGGCTTTAGTGCGCATCCAGACCATGATGCACATATCATATTTTATCGACGTTCCGGATCCTCGTCATGCAAAACGCGCTGGATAGACTGTACGTCGACCGCGTCGTCAAATATGCGTCATTCTACTTGGTCCGGGAGCCCGTTGCCTACAGTCCACTCTAGTCATTGCATCACTCCAACAGCCTTCGGGGGTGTTCGCGGGAGACATTTTCGATGAACTGACACCCATTTTCTCTACATCGCCGTCAACGCATTGCCGCTCCTCAGTCGTTTGGACGCCATTGACGTCGAGAAGGCTGTCTTGTACATCCGTCAGTGTCGCAACTTTGATGGTGGATATGGTGCGATTGCTGGCGCACAAAGTCACGCCGCGCAAGGTTAGTAACAATGAACATCTTGTCGACCCTCTAGATAGTTTACCTTCTCGTTCTGCGCAGTCTTCGTTTGTACAGCTCCCCTCGCGATCCTAGACCGATTGGATGAAGTCGATTCGGAGATGCTGTGTCAGTGGTTGGCTGAACGACGACTTGCGAACGGAGGACTTGATGGTCGTCCTGAGAAACTACTGGATGTGAACAACTCATTTCGCTCGCTGCCGGAAGTGTTTACTGACGTGATCTCTGAATAGCTATGCCACTCGTTTTGGGTGTTATCAACAACCTTGTCGATCTTGGACAAGATCAACCGGATTGATAGCGAGACGCTTATCGAGTTTATTCTCTCTGCTCAGGACCCAGAGACAGGTGGCATCGCTGATCGGCAAGGAGACATGGTCGACCTCTCTCACACCCACTTTAGAGTGTGGGTGTGTCGTTTAACTCGTCCAAATATCAGTCGTGAACTGATATGTCGTAGGACTATCTCTGCCCGGTCTGGTGGACTTGGCCCTGTGTACTGCATGCCCGCGGGTATTATCGAAGAACAGGGACTCCGGAAGGGATGGAAAGCACTGCCGCGACGACCAGCATGATGTCATGCTTCGTCTTAGTGGTTCTGAATTCCAATCAAATCGAACGATCTGTCCCAACAATTCTGATGGTCCAAAGAGCAAATTTCTTTGCTAAATGGATGGGACTATTGAGAGTCCCAGCTGCGAAAAATACGTCACGCCCAAGGACCGAGATCTTTAGTTCTACCTCATATCTCATATCTGTCCTAGATGATCGGTGCCCGTGATTTCCAGCGCGAGCATTGTCAAGAAGAGACAATTTTGATCACATGAGCGAGCGAGCGGGTGACACTCATAGGTGGGCTCTCTCGTCGGAGGAAGTAATACCAACGGAAGCATTCGGGCTGCGTTGATACAGACGGCATACTATTTGGTCGATTTACGGATGTTCCAAAAGTTCCCCGAGGATGCAGTCGACTGTTGGAGACGGACCGTCAACAGTTACATTCTGTAGTCCGTGTCAAACAACCACGGCAGAGTAGTAATTTTCGGCTTGCATTTGGTTCAGGGTATGACAGGTTTTACGCACCTTCCATTGTCTGTACCGTCATTCGAAGACAGACTTTCTCCATCCAATAAGGCACAATCGGTTCTACCAACACTTGTGCATGTTTTTTCGGTTCCAAACGGGGCATCATGGCCCTAGCCTTGCCGCTCGGATCAGCGAAAGATGCAGCCACGGGTAACCTGCTCCGAATTGATGTGCCATCGCAGCATCGAGGCTTCTCGGCTAGTAGAATTTCTGATAGGCGTACGGTTATCCCAAAAGTGGCCCAAATTTGGGTATACTATTGGGTAACATTGAGTAACCCTTGTTAGCGAACCAATCGGCAACCATACGGAACACAGAAGACCGTTCTAAGCGTTACATTGTCCATGCAGCTCTACTGATGGGCTGGCCGTAAATGTCCTCAGAAAGAGAGCCCGAATGGTTTGCATGTTTTTCCCCTTTAGCTGACACGCTCGCTTTGCAAATGTATAAATACCAGCCACCTTTGCTGGACGTGCACCAGCACTCATTGCATTCACAACTTGATTCACAATGGTTCCTCTCATCCCTAACGCTATATACAAAATCCACAACGCCCAGTTTCCTGGGATGGCCGCAGACCTCATTAATGGCATCCCGGCAGGACCAATTGCCGGATTTCATGATGATCCGGACAGTCTCAACCAACAGGTATGTACTGTGCTTTGTAGAGGACCGTACATAATTGTCCTGTAGTGGAGAATCAAGAACCATGGACACAGTGGTAACCAGATCACCATCGAGAGTCTGGCCGCTCCAGGAAGCTTTGCGAACGCAGAGCAGTTCGAGGTGTGTAGGCGTGCTTGTGGGATAGTATCAAACACGGGGAACTAAATGCATGTTGATAGTATGCCTCGCTCATCGGTTCCCCCGATCGGACTATCTGGACCCTCGTGAAAGTGGGTCGTCCCAGCCACTACTAGTGTGTCCTGCGCTGCCTTCTACTTTGTACACGTCCCCGTTAACATCGAACCACTTCAAGTCTCCAATCTCCCGATGCGGATTACGTTTGGCAGCTCCCTTATGGCGAAGATTATGAAAATGTATTCATATCCACTTTGCCATTCTCGTATGCACGAATACTCCTGACGCTTGTTCATCATAGATCGTCCTCGTCCACCACACTGGCGAAGACAACACCAAGTGGGATTTCGAATACGTGGAGAAGTGAGACCAGAATTGGTTGTATGTACGTCGCACCAGAGTAGGGTGGATGGATAAATATGTCGTCGCTTGAATCCCGTGTCGATGGCTTCTCCATGGTATCCTGATCCACAACGCTCGCGAGATTTTCCCGTCTAGTAACTGTTGAACAAATATAATTTGATCAACTTGAAGGGACGCCGCCACCATGGAAAGCCGGAAGTTCCCCAAGTACCAGGCCAGAACGTTGAACGTCCCCGCACGCACGAAATCGTTCACCATCACGAGTTTCCCCACAGAACGAGCCAGGTCATTGTCCAAACCGAGGACCGTCTGCGAGAGTCCGCACGTACGATCGAGCAAATGCAGCATGACGTAGTGGAAAACGCCCGAAGCAAGGAACGCGCCAATAACGAGATCCGTGCGACCAAAAATAAAGGGTAGAGGGTATCCACCTAGAACGAGGAATATGTGGCGAAACCACTGGTGCCATCTGCGTCCCTACAAGTCGGTGAGCGATGTGACGCGCCACGGAGCGTCAAATCATCATGTCGCTGGCAAAGATGTGGACGAGGCAAGACGCAAACACAAGAACCGGTCAATGTCCCTTGGCCATGCATAAAGCAGAGAATCCACCCATATCAAAACTACCTACTTGGGCTGTTGAGATTTGATTGCACGAAACAGAGTCTTTGACGCACTTGAAGGTGAGGTTGTTTTCACTTGTGCACGACTGTACGCTGACTCGTGGACGCATAGCCCAAGCGCATGCTGTAGATCGCGCAAGGATTTTGCTCCGTGATGCCAGTTCAGGAAACATGATATTTACGGGCGAAGTCCGCCAGCCTGCTTATGCACCTTGGCAGGTTTCATTCGGTCACTGACGATCTGGAGTCATTCTGGCACGTCTTTGGATGGCATATATTGCGCTTCGTTCTTGCCATTGATTCTTATACCGCTCAGCGTCGTGCCAAAGACCTCGTCATGTTCGACTAGTAGGAATCAAGATGAAGGCGGGTCTCAAAAGTGCTCGGCTTTATGCGGAGGCTGAGGGAAAAGTTCCGACCCGAACTCCCACACAGAGTTGAGTAGCTCTAAGTATGCCATGGAGCCTCCGACTGGAAGAAGATCAATGATTCGACGAGCAAAATTGATGAATATATCGATCTCGAAGAATTGTCCCAGAAAATCCGTACTCACGACAAAGACATGTCACAGCTGCGGTCTTCCTGCATGTATCGTACATACAGTCTCTTGGAAACGCGAGTGGTTCGCATTCACACCACTGCTTGTCGCTTACCATCGTACAGAACAAGGATCATCTCACCGCACACCTACGAATGAACGCCATTTACTGGGGACCCACAGCGCTGCGGATCATGGCACACCAAGATGCACTCGATAGGGAAGAGATGTTCGGGTACGTGGTGGGCTGTTGGGATGACGAAGCAAGTCCGCTCCCTTGTTCGGTTCTCTTCATGTCGTCTATCAACTCTGCATAGGCGGCTTTAGTGCGCATCCAGACCATGATGCACATATCATATTTTATCGACGTTCCGGATCCTCGTCATGCAAAACGCGCTGGATAGACTGTACGTCGACCGCGTCGTCAAATATGCGTCATTCTACTTGGTCCGGGAGCCCGTTGCCTACAGTCCACTCTAGTTATTGCATCACTCCAACAACCTTCAGGAGTGTTCGTGGGAGACATTTTCGATGAATTGACACCCATTTTCTCTACATCGCCGTCAACGCATTGCCTCTCCTCAGTCGTTTGGACGCCATTGACGTCGAGAAGGCTGTCTTGTACATCCGTCAGTGTCGCAACTTTGATGGTGGATATGGTGCGATTGCTGGCGCACAAAGTCACGCCGCGCAAGGTTAGTAACAATGAACATCTTGTCGACCCTCTAGATAGTTTATCGTCTTGTTCTGTTTTTGCAGTCTTCGTTTGCACGGCTGCCCTCGCAATCCTAGACCGATCAGACAAAGTCGATTCTGAGATGCTGTCTCAGTGGTTGGCTCAACGACGACTTGCGAACGGAGGACTTAATGGTCGTCCTGAGAGACTACTGGATATGAACAACAACTCATTTCGCTCGCTGCGGGAAGTGTTTATTGACGTGGTCTCTGAATAGCTATGCCACTCGTTTTGGGTGCTGTCAGCGTTGTCGATCTTGAACAAGATCAACCGGATTGATAGCGAGAAGCTTATCGGGTTTATTCTCTCTGCTCAGGACCCAGAGACAGGTGGCATCGCTGATCGACAAGGGGACATGGTCGACGTCTTTTACACCCACTTTAGAGTGTGGGTGTGTCGTTTAACTCGTCCAAATATCTCAGTCGTGAACTGATATGTCGTAGGACTATCTCTGCCCGGTCTGGTAGACTTGGACCCTGTGTACTGCATGCCCGCAGGTATTATCAAAGAACAGGGACTCCGGAAGGGATGGAAGGCACTGCCGCGACGACCAGCATGATGTCATGCTTCGTCTTAGTGGCTCTGAACTCCAATGAAATCCAACGATTTGTCGCAGCAAATTTCTTTGGTAAATAGGGTGGGACCATTGACATAGCAGTGAGTCCAAGCCACGACAAATGGAAGCTGTATACGTCACCCCGAAGGACGAGACCTTGTATCTCATATCTGACCTACATGACTGGTGCTCGTGATTTCCAGCGCGAGCATTGTGAAGAAAAGACAGAGTGGGTGACACTCGTCTCGGAGGAAGTAATATTAACGAAAACATACGGGCTGCCGGCGTACTATTGGCTGCTTGGTGATCTACAAATGTTCCGAGAGTTCCCCGAGGTTTCCGTCGGCTGTTGAAGACAACCATCAAGAGCAATCCGTGTCAACCAACTGTGGCAGAAGCCTTGTCAGAGTAATTGTTTTTTTTTGCTTGGATTTGGTTCAGGGTAACTGGTTATCATGGCGGAGAGCCAGAGACAAACCAAAAAAAGGTCCAAGCTTTCTCCATCATGCCAGCTTTTTTACACAAGCTTTTTCGGTTCCAAATGGTACACCGATCCGTCGTATCTTTCACTGATCCGAATGCCAAGGCTAGGGCTGTCATTCCCGCAGCATCAAGGCATACAGGATTTCTGATGGGCGCATGGCTATCCCAGACAGTCACATCATGTGGGCACCTTGGCGCTGTTTTCGTTATCCCTTTGACTGACCAGTTTATTTCTGACCTCGATAGCAATGGTGACTTCGTTTGTGGTGCCAACTATGCCTGATGTGTTATCGTCGTCACCTTTCTAACTCACTAAACACGTCCTCAGTGGTAGTTCGAAAGATTGTTTGGTCGAGCGGTACGTGACCGGAAGCAATCAATAGACCGCAGGGGTTAGTGTGCCGGCAACTTGAACGGTTGGTCATCTGTATCATCATCATTCCAGTACACACTGGTAACAATATGCGGAATATTGAAGAGCCGAGTGCAAGAACGGGACCTGAAGCTACAATTTGGGGTGTTGTTCCAGTAAATATCCTACAAAATACTCAGGGACCTCCATGATACTTCTTGTCCGCACTTTCCGCTTTAGCTGACACGCTCGCTTTGCAAACGTATAAATACCAGCCATCCTCGCTGGAATGTACACCAGCGTTCATTGCATTCACAACTTGCTTCACAATGGCTCCTTTCATCCCTGATGGTACATACAGAATCCGCAACGTCCAGTTCGCTAGCCAGGTCGCAGACCTCATTGATGGCATGCCAGGAAGTGCAATTGTCGGAGCCCTTGGTCAACCAGCCAATCAGTACGACAAGGTATGTGCTGCATTTTGTAGAGGACCGTACTTAATGGTCCCATAGTGGATAGTCAAGAACTATGGAGGAGGTGGCAACCAGATCACCATCGAGAATTGGGCCGTTCGGGGAACCTTTGCGAATGCAGACCAATTCCAAGTGCGTATGATCGCGTATGGGACAGTACCAAACGCGGGGAACTGAACGCATGTTGATAGGACGCCCAGCTCGTCGGTTCCTCCGATGCGACTCTCTGGACCGTCGTGAAGGTGGATCGTGGCTACTAGTGTGTCCCGCGCTGCCCTTTCTTTTGTACACATCCCCGTTAACATCGAACCACTTCAAGTCTCCAATCTCCCGACGCGGATTTCGTTTGGCAGCTCCCTGATGGCGCAGATTACGAATCGGTATATCAACTTTGCCATTCTCGTATACACGAATATTCCTGACGTTTGTTCGTCATAGATCCTCCTCGTCAACCACACTGGCCTGGACAACACCAAGTGGCAATTCGTTGTCGCCAAGTGAGAGGTGTCCCTCCATGGCTTACTTGAAGAACGTCTGGGGATGAGAAACCAGAATCGGTTGTTTGTGCGTCGTACCAGAGTATCGCAGCCGTCGTTGTCCAAGTAAGGTGAATGAATACATGTCGCCGCTGGATCTCGTGTTCGGTGGCTTCTCCATGGTTTCCCGTCTTCTGATACGCAACGCTCGCGAGGTTTACCTGTCTAAACCGTTGAACAAGTATAAGGTCTATGCCATCTTTTCGGTTGGTTCACCGTAATAACTACGAATCGTCACCCATTCATCGCAACTTCAATGCTTCTAAAGTTGATCGACCGCGACACTTTGATTAGCAAAGTGAAAAAAAAAAGGAGAACAACTTGTCGACGTTTACTCTTAGACCATGTTCTCAACTAAGTGAAATTTAGCGTGATGCCCGCCAATGCCAACGACAATCTCGGCGTTTAGGCCGAGGGACTGCTGCGACTGCCCACAATATGAAGCACCAGTGATGCTGTCAAACAAACGGGGGTAGAATGCGACTAGGTGACCTTCTCGACGCGTTCACATCGCAACAACGATACCGAGCCTGCGCCGATGCAGATCGACGGGGCCAGCCCCAGCGCAGTTATGCCACATCCTCCTCACGTATAATTGCACAGGCTGTGCGGCACGTGCTCCACTGTGAAATGTCTTGCTGGGAAGTGGTCATGGGCCTGGGGAAGACAATGTCGCCGTCGTCACCGTCTTGTTGGGGAGCATGGTTAGGTCAGACAGAGGTCGACGCATGAAAAACAGGCACGTCGTCCAGATAAACGCGTAAAAGTCCTGCGTGAGTGAGACGAAGAAGGCGGCCATTGGCGTCTCTTCATGTACCTGTGGATGGGGGATGAAAAGGGCAGATTCACGCAGATCCGTCTGGTAAAAAAAACGATGATGTGTGTCTTGGTCAAGATGACACTGGATAGACATGGATTGAATGGTAGGGTAACCTAGTGTTCAATAAGATATGCTTACCAGCATGGGTTGGACTTATGGGAGGCGTAATCTCGTAGAGCGATAGGTTTTCCCGTTAAAGTCAGAGCTGGACCGAAACGAGCGATCACCGTTCGAGTCCACGTTTGCTCTCCACGACTGCTGTTTTTTACAATCCAACGCATCAGGGAATTTTGAAGAATCCCGAGTTTGCATACTTTTCGACGTGCCGTATGACAATGGCTTCCCTTGGGTGGGTGACAGACGAACAAGACGAGGTCTTTACTTACATAAGCCAAGGCTCGCGTTTCGCGACGATGAGCACACAAGACAAGTTACTCATACCCCTGCACGTATCGTACATACAGTCTCTTGGAAACGTGAGTACTTCACATTCACATCACTGCTTGTCGTTGACCATCGTACAGAACAAGAATGATCTCGCTTATCATCTTACCGCACACCTACGAATGAACGCAATTTACTGGGGACTCACGGCGTTGTGCATCATGGGACACCAAGATAAACTCGATCGGGAAGAGATGATCGAGTACGTGATGAGCTGTTGGGATGGCGAGGCAGGTCCGTTCCCCCGTTCGGCTCCCCTCGTGTCGTTAATCAGCTGTGCCCAGGTGGCTTCGGTGCACATCCAGACCATGATGCACATATTTTGTCAACCTTGAGTGCGATCCAGATCCTCGTCACGCAAAACGCGCTGGATAGACTGGACGTCGACCGCGTTGTCAACTGTGCGTCACTCTACTTGGTCCGGGTGCCCATTGCCCACATTCTACTTTAGTTATTGCTTCGCTCCAACAACCTTCGGGGGTGTTCGCGGGAGACGCCTTTGGCGAAATTGATACCCGTTTTCTCTACATCGCCGTCAACGCATTGTCGCTTCTCGGTCGTTTGGACACCATCGACGTCGAGAAGGCCGTCTTATACATCCGTCAGTGTCGCAACTTCGATGGCGGGTACGGTGCGATTGCTGGCGCGGAAAGTCATGCCGCGCAAGGTTAGACAATAAACGTCTTGTCGACCCTCTTTGATAGTTTACCGTCTCGTTCTGCGCAGTCTTCGTTTGTACAGCTGCCCTCGCGATCCTAGACCGATTGGATGAAGTCGATTCGGAGATGCTGTGTTGGTGGTTGGCTGAACGACAACTTGCGAACGGAGGACTTAATGGCCGTCCCGAGAAACTACCGGATGTGAACAACATATTTTTCTCGTTGCCGGAAATGTTCGCTAACGTGATCTTTGAATAGGTTTGCTACTCGTTTTGGGTGCTGTCAGCCTTGTCGATCTTGAACAAGATCGACTGGATCGATAGCGAGAAGCTTATCGGGTTTATTCTCTCCGCTCAGGACCCAGAAACGGGTGGCATTGCTGATCGGCAGGGAGACATGGTCGACGTCTTTCACACCCACTTTGGAGTTGCAGGTGTGTCGTTTGACTCGTCCAAGCGTCGATTGTGGAATTGATACATCGTAGGATTATCTCTGCTTGGATATCCCGGTCTGGTCGATTTGGACCCAGTGTACTGCATGCCCGCGGGCATTATCGAAGAAAAGGGACTCCGGAAAGGATGGAAAGCACTGCCGCGACGGCGAGCATGATGTCATGCTAGGATGCAGTCGGCTGTTGAAGACGGACCGTCAAGAGTAATCCGTATCAACCAACCACGGGAGAAGACTTGTCGGAGCAGCTTGCACTCGGTTCAGGGTATGACGGGTCTTTACGCACCGTTCAATCGTCTGTACCCTCATTTTCCCCTGCCGAATATTGATTGATACAGAAGAAAACATACTGTCATTTCCCGTGGTGTGACTGGTTGTCATGGCCGAGTGTTGGAGGCTGTTGAATCTCGACATCGATTGACTGTTGCTTCTTTGTCACTTGGTATCTCATCTTCCTTATTCCACTCATCACCACAACGACCTTATCTTGATAATTCGGCTTCTACTGTACGTGACTGTTCATATATTTTCGGACCTTCTTCCTCGCTCACCTCAGTTCGTCTCCTCAAGAGACTGTTGAAGTGTGCACTTTCCTTCCGACACTTGACACCCCGCTCACTCTCACTTAGCTAAGACCGTCTTAGATCCCTACAGAGGCAAACCAAAAAGGTTTAAGCTTCTCCACCCGGAGGGACCAATAAGGGACAATCGAATCTACCCACTTCCTTCTGCATGCCTTTTCGGTTCCAAATGGCACACCAATTCAGAGCGATCCGTCGCCGTATCTTTTGCTGATCCGAGCGCCAAGGCTAGGGCCGTCATGCTCCCGCCAGAGCATCGAGGCCTCTAGAATTTTTGATGGGCGTATGGTCATCCCAAACAACATCGGGCGGGTACCTCCCGTTGTTTTTGTTATCGCCGTGTTCTGACCCCGATACCAATGACGACTTCGTGGTGCCATATATCCGGTATTGACCGCTATGCCTGATGTATTATCATTATAACCTCTCCAACTCACTCGCTTAACACGTCCTCAGTGGTAGTTCGCTAGATTGTTCGGTCGAATGGCGTTCTCAAAATACGTGATCGGAAGCGAAGAATTCCCCAGCTTCGTCATAACGTGAACGCGGGGGTTGGAGTGGCCAAAGCAGCTGAAATGGTTGGATATATCATCGAAGATTGATCGGTACTATCATTCCATTTGGTGCGTCACGCCAGGCATGTGTCATTAGCGTGTTCATGTTCCCAGCGGAGAAATGACTATACGGAACAGCGCCGGGTGCAAGAACGGAGCTTGAAGCTACAATTTGGGGTGTTGCTCCAGTAATGCCCTGCGAATACTCGGAAAGAGGGAACCTCAACGATTTGCATGGGCTGCTGAAATCCGCGGTGCTTCTTGTCCGCATTTTCCGCTTTAGCTGACACGCTCGCATTGCAAACGTATAAATACCAGCCATCCTTGCTGGAGTGTGCACCAGCATTCATCGTATTCTCCACTTGATTCACAATGGCTTCTCTCGTCCCCGACGGTATATACAAAATTCGCAACGTCCAATTCCCCGGGATGGTCGCAGAGCTCATTTATGGCCC
>JBBPJL010000615.1:0-15363 GCA_038088675.1 Xanthoconium separans | reverse complement strand
TCCCGCTCTCCTGCCCTATGGCGCCACCTTCCACGAGTGAGCGTTCCAGAAACCGGTCGGCCATGGACTCACGTCTTTTAACCCAGGGTGTGGAAACCAGCTAACACGAACGATAAGGCACAAGGTGACTACTCTTCTCGTGTCAAGTGTACATCCAGCTAAAGGAACATCATACTAAGTATCCGTGCGCCACCTGCGGCTTCTCTACGAATGCCGAGAATCACTACGTGGTGGTAGTAACCCGCTAGATATGAGCAAAAATATCTGGGTCCTTCTTACCAGACATCTCTTGCACACTCGCAGGGAAACTGAGTACATCTCACTAGCGGTACATCATGAAGACGAGGACGATTGGCGAGATCTGTGGTTGAAAGCAGGGGGGACCGAAGTGAAGGTAAATTGTTTCCTGGCTTCTCCGCTATGATTAATCGTTGGTAGGGTACATTCACTACTTCACCCCAAGTGTTGGTGAGGACAAGCGTCAGAAAGGACCTCTCGCTTGCATCGACTCCAACCACATCTACTAAAATCTCGGGTGTTCTTTCTATCATTGCTAGCTATGACGGTCCATTCGACGAAGTCTGTTTCACCGTGAATGTGTTTTGCGGTTCAGCGGTCAAAGTGCAATGGGACGAAGACGCGGGGATAGAGGATTCAATCAGTTCTAAAGCTGGTGGATTCAGTGTTAAAGTACATCTCACGTTGACCTGACATTCTGTGTACGAACGCTGATCTATACAACAGGTTGACGGGACCCTCACGACCAAAAACGCGGGAGGCAACCATACGTGTCCTACGTACATGCTGAACCCGCAATGGCATCTTCATATTTATGACGAAAACCCAAGTTCGAGTGGGAGAGGTGGGCCCGCATATAATGAAAGGGCGTCGCCTGTGAGGGGAGTTATGGAGAGCCCAAGGATAGGCGGAATGCGTGGGAAGGCCAAGATGGAGCAAAAGTCGGTCGTAGTGTTGAGCGCTCAGGGTCCCAGAGAAGTACCGTTGAACGTGACCGCTGTCTGGTCTTCTGGAGAAAGGATTGTCGAGTGAGTCCCGGCGTCTTTTTCTCGGATTCTCATCTGTATGCTCGGGCTCTTGTATAGGCTGGCGCAAAAGGAAGTGGTGACCTCCTCTGGGGCATACACGTACGGCAGAGCAAGGGCAGCTGCACATATGGCAGGCAGGTCGTGCTGTGTATACCGCGGAGTCGAGACTGATTGGTTCTCCCAAAGCGGGTGACTATACCGTGATCCTTTCTGCGTTTGAGCCCCAAATCCACCTCGGGCAATTCACGCTCAGCGTTGAATGTTCTCGCCAGTTTGATCTCACTCCGATCCCGCAGGAAGGGGCTGGGATGTATGCGAGAGTTTCCAAAGGGGAGTGGTGAGTGTTAACAGTATGTACCCACGACTGGCCAGGGTTCCTGACGGTTGACAAGGGATGAGCATACTGCAGTTGGAGGACCGAGTCATGGACGGTACCATTCGAATCCGATTTACGAGGTCCAGCTCTCGTCCAGTTCTGAGTTCTGGTGAGTCATGACCTTACCTTCCGTTTCCTAGCCACGTTCATGAGTGACATGCACGCCTATCCCAGTGCACGCCTACATCTCACCTCGGTAGTACCTGCCGCGCCGCTCAACCTGTCCCTTTTCCCTGCATCGTCAACATCCTCGGTATCCATAATTCCCACGTTGGACCGGCCACTGGCTTCTTCCGGACCTTACAGTGACGCCCTGTCTGGCGTGTCCATCCCCAAGCGTATGCTTGGCCCAGGGAGGTACTGGCTCGTCCCATCGACGTACTCCGCGGGCGTACGCACATCGTTTCGGTTGATCGTGTATTGCTCGAATGCGAGCTGTGTCGTTTCCAAACGTGCCCCGTGATTCAGATGTGCCCTGGTTCTTTATACACCTCTACTACGCATGTAGGACAGTACCACTGTATCGTAAGGCTCGTTTCTTGGCTTCATGTATCATTAGCAATAGATGTTCATCTCAGACCTATTTATCTCTTTTTGTTAGGCGCATGGTCCGGACAGCCGGACCAACCACGAGAATTCCCAGTGAATCCCCAGCGCGGAGACGTTGATCGGAGGTCTTTCCAAGTTGGAGAGGCGCGAAATGAAAACCATGATCGACCGCGATCGGCTCGCATGGGTTCGCCCGCTCGCAATGCATCTTCGGCTCTACTGGCATATCCTAACTTTTGGCTACGCATACTGGCCAGGATGACGATCTGATTCGTCGTCCAAGTGGGCATGAGGGCTGGTCCATGCGCTGATACACAGCGGAGCCGAACTTCATCTGCGTCATCCGTACGTGATGAAAATTGTTGACACAGACGGGAGCACCCTGGGGAGGGTTCAACTGCTATTCTATCGTATTGATATCCATCCCATTGAGGTGGCATCTTCAGGATTCTTGTTGTAAAAACAACAAAACAGACACTGTTTGAACGGGAAGAAGGGAAGTACTCGAGTCGACGGATTCTTCTCAACATCATACAAGCCATTTCTTCATGAACTCCAGCGCAGCCCTCTGAACGGCACCGACCGACTCGTCGACGTTCCCAGCTTCCGCGTACATATCTGAACAGTGGAACCCATCGCTCTCGTAAATGGGATGTGTCGTGGTATTGGCCTTCTTAGTGTCTATTCTCTTCGCAGACATAGTCGCCTCACGCCAGGGATCGCCTATGACGAGTGAGCTCCAAATCGTGGCCAACGTGACAACGCGGAAAAATACGCACGACGACCATTGGCAAAAAACAGTCTGTCCACGTGGACGTTCCAACCGTCGTACATCCTATTCACCTGATCCACCGATGGCGAGTGGGGATGCGAAAACGCTTGTGGAAACATCTCGTGGCAAATTCGCTACGAGCCACGTCCGTGTCGATCAGAACTATTCATGTGTGGCTACGCTCGGCACGCACCTCGTAATAGGCAGATGTCAGGATCCCACTGACGAGGGTGCGGTTTCCGGGAGGACTGAGTTCATAGTACCCAAGCTGGTTACAGGAAATCCAAGCCCAGGAGCGACCCCTATTGTTCACGGCGACGTCCGTCAGAGATTGTCGGTCATACGTCCCCAGACAACGTCTGCCAACAGCATTTCATCAGTTATTGCGTGGGCCTGTCCCAATTTCGCGGCTTACTCTGCATCAACCGTGCCGCACACTAGCGTCGGCGCGCGCGGAACAGATCATCAGCTGGTGACTTTTTCGCTGATAGATTCATGTAACTTGCCATGCTTGTAGTACGTATTTTTCCAGTATGAACCCCACGCCTGGATAGCGTTCTTGAGACCCTGTCCATTCGAAGCACTAACACCGTCCTTGACCTCGAGTGCGTCGCAAAACTTATAAAATAGAGCACCAGGGGACTCAACATGTATCGACTCCCAGTCCATCAAGTTGTATTTCACTGCATTGAATGTCGGCACTACCCATAACCTTCAGCAGGCAAACTCACGGGCAAAAGCAAAGTCGTCGAGGTGCGAGAGATTGCCAAGTCCGAATTCGTTTTTAAGATGCTGTATAGCTGTCGCATCATCCGTGGCATGCAGTTTGTCGAGGTACGCAATGACGGCTTCAACGTCCGAAGAACAATTCTGGGGCATGTATTCAAGGATCGGTGTGAAGTAGTCAGAAAAATCGCTAAAGAGGGATCAGACACCAGGCGGCAGTAGCAACGGAAATGGACACCCACACTATCGCTTCCACGTGAGCGGACGATGCATAGCCTGCTCGGAAGACACCCGGTTTACTGTTCGTTGTGAATCAATTGATCGACACAATTTTGAACACGTAGACTTACTTTACCATTGTCCAACTCGTCAGAGCACCTACGAGCGCTCTGCTTCAGCACGTTCTAATGACAGTGCTATATATTGGTACTCACCAGAGTAACCTCCGCCAACCAGGACCCATTGGGTAGGGTTGGGCTTGACGTTTTCACCGCCAGGCATGGGAAGGTCAACATTCTGCGCAAAGTAGACGATGTCGTCAATCACTTGTTGAATGTTCAAAAGCTTGAGACTCTGCGAAGTAAGGTTTCCACGAGGATTGGAGTAGCCAAAGAAACGGTGCTCGATGATAACTGTGGCTCCTTGTTGTTGCTGAGCAATCATGCCGCTGATAGTTTTGTTGGTGAGGAACCACTGATATCCTGCAAACGTATCAAGTGTCACGTCAAAGGTAAAACTCCGAAGAGAATACATACTATCTGCATTATCACTGGTTGGAGTCAAGAGTATGATAGGACCCCCTGAATACGCTTTATGTCAGAAATTTATTAGACGGAAGCAAAGAAAGGGTACCAGCTTCATAAAATTCCCAATTCATCCAGTATCGTTGGTAGAAGGTACCAAGACTGGGATTGTTGTGGTCGATCCGTTGATTAAAGTGGTATACGGTGTTGAGCGGGGGCAGGGCTGTTCCGTCTGAGCGCATGACTGCGCGTTCGGGGACGGGAACCCTACGGACGCTAGATCGCAAACGCGGCATAACACCATTCCCGGCATCTGCAAAGGAGATGGAGAGCAACGCTACCAGCAGGATAGCGAGTACCATCTCTGCACAAAAGTCTTCGAGGTGTATTTGTGCGAGAAGAGATACTCGCCCGCTTTCCCTAGCTAACCTTATTATATGAAAGGGCAAATGAAACGCCAGCTGGAGATTGAGATCTCAGGCATCTCGATTGAAGGTGTCAACGCTGTGAGTATTATGCGCCGGAAACAGAAAATTGCGCACGCACGGAGAAGCTGAAACTAAGGTGTCAAGGGGGAAAAAATGCGTGTAACACGGTGACACGTTATTATAAACAGTTGATATCGTTCCTATGCCACAGGATAACAGAATCACGGCGTATCTACCAGGTAGAGACCGAGTCAGCCTGTCCAATATCCGTCAATCAATGTTAAAGATACCCACACTCCATCTACCAGAGCAAGGTTCGTTTGCGGCCTTTTATTTCATGACGGCCTGCAGCGGTCACAGCTACTCCCAGGCCTGCCACCAGTGTTGTACCTGTGAATAAGTTCACGACGTCTTAAGACATGCCACTGGAACACCGATATGAACGCTGGACAAGGCCTGATTCGTAGCGATTCGGACGTCAACTGGTCCTTGCCCTGAAAAGTGACGTCGGGTTTCGACACTGACTCGCTGCAGCAAGTTCACACCGTTGCCACCGTGAGGGGGGATGTGCTGATATAATCCCCGTCATCGAGATCAGAATTTTGTCAGGGAACGACATACCTGATATAACGTATGTACACTTCAGATTGATAGCGTGATGGCTCGCCTCACCAACGTCAATCCCAGCTGTGGTCGTGAAATTGTAGTTCAAGGGCACCCTGTACGCTTGGAGAGATCTTATTGCGACGTCATGCTCGGAGGATCCCCTTGTACGCAAGTTGTCCCGTCGTCCTTTGATGTGAGGTACGCACTTGGGTCCAGTTGGTAATGCATTTCTTAAATGCAGGTTACTTATACGCCCATACTTTACACGCACGTGTCACTACAGCTTCCCTGGTGCGTATCATCAGCATTTCCATGGTCCGGTTCGTCCGGAACACCCAACGTCGGAGCGTTGGAAAAGGGAGAGAGAAGATAATCATTGATGCGTTTGAGCGTGGTACGGGACGGATTCGCCTGCGGACAGCTCGCAATGATCCACTGCAGACGCGTTTTGAGTATGTCCTTGGCTATACGCGTCTAATGCGTCAGCTCCGATTCCGTTCATCACGAAAGGTCACGTACATATGTTCGCGCGTGCGTTGCCTCGTGCACACAGCGATCCATCTGGGTGGAAGAACATGGCGAGGGCAGCGACGACCACACCGACGCTTGCATCTGTCCCAGTGCTGCACGCGACGCAGACGGTGCAGTGGTGCAGGAGATGGTGTTGAACAAAGGGGATCGCGCGTGGCAGGACGACGGCGAGAAAGTTGTGTTGGCCCCTTTTGCCCTCTACCGTCTGTATGCGCAGCAGCCTCGATCGCGACGCGGACGTTGGATCCTCATCCGAGTCTAGATCGTGAGGCGTGAGACAGACAAAAGCAGTGGTAGGGTGTGCTTGGAGGAGGTTGGGTCGTCGCAGAGAAGTAATAGTGCTGATCGAAATGCGTCCCAAGACATGTTTGATGGGCGTGGTGCACAGAGGTCGGTCTGGATCTGCGGTGGCGTCATCAGTGCAAGAAGCTGAGACAGCTGGGACGAGCGACCGGACGAGGTCTGGGAGTTCAGACGATGTAGTGGTCAATAGCTCGTCACGGTGCTTCCAGTACAAGGGCGGAGTGAGGCCCTGCAAGGAATCAACACGTCTCCGACTGGCGATGAGGTGGCGCACGGACCATGCTCCAGAGCTCATGATCGTCCCCGGATCCTTGGATGTATGAAAATCCCGAAGCACGGCGCTCCATGCCATCCGTGACTTGTTTAGAGGCTGATACGCATATGATGGGATAGAAGTCTGGGGGTGCGGAGAAAGTTGGAAACACGGTCGTAGCAGGTGTCGTCCATATCGGACGGAGAGGACGGTGAAGAGTGGGAAATGAGTAAGATGAGGCCTAGTGCAAGGTGTCAAAGTGAACACAGGGACGAGTAGGAGAGGACTCGCCGCGAGCTGGGCAGCCCATGCGTCGAGCTTTGCCTCGATCTGGCTATGTTCCTGTGGACTGACGCATCCTGGGGGCGTATAGAGGGCGGTGTCCCAAACTGATGGGTGATTTTCGGGAGCGCGTATGAGGATGGCACGATTGATGACGGCGCACCATATTGGGACCGTTTTCGACAGTGCGTCGGGGATGCGTTTCCCGGCCCGAGTCGAGTCTACGAGCACGAGTCTGATGCGGGATGAGCATGGACGCGACAGATTGCATGGCAATTGTTACCCCGCGTGTCGGGCGATCAAGCAAAGGATGTGAAGATTAGGTCTGCGCAGGTTAAAGATCCAATTGTTGGTATGACCGTCTGTCGATTTGAAGTAGGCGCTCTGTTCAAGCGAGTGCACGATCCGAGGGTCTGTGTACCACGCGCCGCACCGCATGTTGGCTGAAACGCCATCAGCTGGACGTCGGTGGGTGCGACGACGACGACTTACGGAGTAAAGGGAGTTCCAAGTAGCGTTCGTGGACCAGATTTACGAACGCTGCATCTTCTGCGATGGAATGGATACGATTGAAGATGGATTGAGACTCTTTTCTGAGCTCGCTGAACGGGTTTTTCGAGGTCATAAGTAATTTTAGGTTGGGTCCAAAACTCATCTTCGTTCCTTCACTTCACTTCACTTCACTTTTCTACTACTCCTTACTTACTACGGGTCTTTGCCAAGTGACCTGATGGCGGTCGCTGCCCGCCTGAATCACTCCTTCTCCTTCTCCTGGTCCTTGGTACTCGTCCTCGTTACTCATTTCTTACGCAGTGTCTCCGCCGCCACTGCACTCGCTGGACAACAGCTCGCACGCGTTCAGGACCCAAATGTCATCTTTGACGTCAACAATGGCACCACCGTCGTCTACAGTCCCATCACCGGCCAGCAGATCCCTCAAGGCATGGCCTCCGATGGTAGTGGCTTGGGTTTCTCGACGAGTGCCGTCCTCTGGATCGTCTTTTCCTTTGTCGTCGGTGCACCCCTTCTCTTGCTCGGCTTCCGCGGGCGACGTTTTACGCTTGGCGCCGCGGTCGGAACTGCCGCCGCCCTCGCGAGTGAGTTGCTCCTTCAATTTTTCTATCTATTTCGACGTTGACCTCGACGACGACCTTAGCTTGGTCCGTCATCGTCAACACTGTAGACAATGTCGGTGTCTCCGATGTCGTCCTGACTGTCTGCATCTTGACCCTTTTCGTCATGGGTTTTGCTTTGGGTGTCTTGGACTTGACTCGCGCCGTTGCCATCCTTGTCCTAGGCACTCTCGGCGGTCTGGCCATCGGGGTCCGCATCACCCTGCTGCGTAGCGGACTCCTCATCTCGGATCCCGATGCTTTCTTCCTCAACTGGCTCATTATTGGCGTGTGTGGTGGCACAGGGAGTATCCTTGTCCTGTGGAAGCAAAGATACGGAATTGTGCGCCATCACCTGAATTTCACCAGGATGGCTGCTGACAGAATTGCTTGGCAGCTCAACGGATGTGCTTCGGTCGGTTCATTTTTGTGTGCCCTTGGGTTCGACCTTGTCATCAACCAACAATCCGGCATGAGCCGTGGACTTCGTTACCTATTTGACAGAAACCGCTTTCATGTTTTGGTACGCCATGGTTGACACGTGTGATGGCATCTTACCTATGCGCGGTGTCTTTGCAGGACACCGTGACAAACGGATATTCTCCACCGAAGACGACCGTCATCATTCTCGCGGTCTCTTTGGGTGTAACGTATGCCGCATTCTTTCCCCACTCAACGAACCCTGTCACTCATGTTTTCATTTTTATTTTTAGCCCAGCATTCGCATTTGCGCAATGGAAAGCGTTCACACATCCCTTTAGTGGAACCAAGAACGACACTTACATCGGATCTCTTTGGGAGCCCCAAGAGGAGCCCCGTGACGAGGAATCGCTAACGGTTCCGAGCAGATCCGTGGATATGCCAGACACGCCGACGACAGAGAAGCCGCCCAAGCTATCATTATCGGATATTGCCAAGCAGGACGGATCAAGTTAGAACCATTTTCTTTTGTGCCGTTGAACGGACGGGTGCATTGGACACTATGAACATTACGAAGCTTTCGATTTCTTGTAGAGCCGCTATAATAACCCGACGCTGTCGTATTGGCAGGTGCTTTTTTTTATCTGAACATACTCGCACTTGGCTAGACTCATCCACATCCATCGAGCATTACAATACAATTCATTGATGTTTTTTTTGGTCCAAGTCAATGATCATGAAAAGTCCAAAAGAGGCAATTCACATGTTCCGTTCGGTTAGGCACGTCACGTCAGGATTGAAATCATGAGGGGCTACTACTACAGCATGATCATTCATGAGCTGACGCCCGTCTAAACGCTATCATAACCACCATCTATCCTCATCTTAATACCCCATGCCTCGGAACGGCGAGAAGAAGCCAGTCGGGTTTGCGACCCACATCACTGCAGGTGGAATCGCGGGCGCGATGGAAGCGGTGCGTTCTCGATCTTGCAGCAAATCGGACGAGCGATGCTCACGTCGCTTGCCAGTTGTGCTGCCAACCTCTGGACACCATCAAGGTGCGTATGCAGCTCTCCAAGTCGGGTAGCGCAGCAGGGGTAGGTTTCCATTCGTGTCCACGGCGGACAACATGTTGACGGCAACCACGACGCGGCAGACGAAACCGCGGGGCGTCATCGAGACTGCCGCCCGAATCATGCAGCGCGAGACCCCACTGGCGCTGTACAAGGGACTCGGTGCGGTCTTGTCTGGCATCGTCCCCAAGATGGCGATCCGGTTTGCGAGCTTCGAGACGTACAAGGGCTGGTTGGCGGACGAAACCACAGGGAAGACGAGCGTTGGCAATATCTTCATCGGTACGTTGGTCGACGTTGACAGGAGCCACACGGACTCTGATATCTGATTAGCTGGTTTGGCTGCCGGTACGACGGAAGCGATAGCTGTGGTCTGTCCGATGGAGGTGGTCAAGATCAGGTTGCAGGCGCAGCAGCATTCGCTGGTGGACCCGCTCGAGACACCCCGCTATCGAAACGCAGCACACGCGGTTTACACGATCGTTCGCGAGGAGGGAGTGTCGACGTTGTACAGGGGTGTCTCGCTGACGGCGCTACGTCAGGCCACTAACCAGGGTGAGACACTTCACTCGGAGGGGTCGGATACTAGCAAGCTAAAATGAGTGGCGCAAAGGGGCGAATTTCACGGCATACCAGGAACTGAAGAAGGTGGCGCATCGATACCAGGCTGACCTCGAGGAGCTTCCTTGGTACCAGCACATGGTCATCGGACTGATATCTGGGGCGATGGGACCGTTCTCGAACGCGCCGATTGACACTATCAAGACACGTGAGTGCTGCGTGTGGATGACATGGCTATCGCCACTGACGTCAGACTGTGGTCAGGACTGCAAAAAACGACGTGGCAGCGAGAGGTGAGTGCGATGGAGCGAATCGGGATCGTGGCCAAGGACATGTGGCGAAAAGAAGGCGCTAGGTCATTTTACAAGGGTATCACGCCGCGAGTTCTCCGCGTTGCACCTGGCCAAGCTATCGTTTTCGCCGTGTACGAGAGGGTGAGGAGGACGATTGAGAGTATCAGCGTGACACCTTCGAACGGGAGCGATCATTACACGGAGTGACGTGACATATAATGTGACAGATTGCTGAGATATGAAATTCCCACGGGTGATAAACATCGGTACACAACACACAACGACCTTTGAAGGGGGAGGAGGAGAACAAACCTCTTTTCGCTCGTTTTCTCTTGTCTTTTAGCGCGTTTACTACGCGTCCATATTCGTGCGCGATGGCATCTTGGTCTCCTCAGCCTGCGGGTTTGCAGGAGATACTACAGACAATACGCGACTCAACCGACACACAAAACAAAGTTCAAAAGGCCATCACTCATGTGCGGACACGCCTTCCTCTTTATCCCGATCTCATCCCGTTTACCTCTCTTTCCATCAGAAACTCAACACCTTCACGCGCGTACCAGACTACATCGCATATCTGGCACACATCTTGGCTGCTCTCCCACAAGAGGAGGACCAGATTCGCACAATTGCTGGTTACCTCCTCAAGAACAATGCACACCTCATACTCAAAGTATCCCCAGACGTCGCAGAGTATGCTAAAGTCGCAGTCCTGTCCGCTTTCAGCGACCCTTCGGCCTTGGTCCGCACCGCCGCTGGCCAAGACATCGTCGCTTTCCTAGGAGTGCTGGAACCCAGAAATTGGCCCGATTGTCTCGAACAACTCGTCGCCATGTTGGATGATCCAAATCGTCAAGAGGTGAGTTCACCACCGCTCCAGCCGTGTGCCACCCCCTCCGCGCCCTGCGTCGTTTGTTCGGCGTCGTGCCCCCCCTTATACGGCAGATTTACGGTATCCATATTCTGGGCCAACTGCCGTGATCACGTCCGAAGCCATCGCAGGGTTCCCCCTCCCCAAATTTGTTATTATGTTTAACTCTTCACGTACTAATCCCTCTCTCTAGGCCGCTTTCAGTGTCTTTGAAAAGGCTTGCGAGGATTTCCCACGGAAATTGGACATCGACATCAATGGAACCCGCCCGCTTGACTTTATGATCCCAAAGTTTCTTATGCTAGCTGACCACCCCGCGCCTAAAATGCGTTCGCACGCCGTCGCTTGCTTATCCTATTTCGTGCCGATCAGTTCTCAGTCCCTCTTCGCTCATATCGATGCTTTCATTGCATGTCTATTCAAGCGCGCATCGGACGACGATCCTTCTGTCCGCCGTCACGTCTGCCAAGCCCTCGTACTCCTCCTCGCGGCTCGCCCCGAGAAGCTCATGCCAGAAATGGCCAACGTCGCAGAGTACATGTTATACTCGACAAAAGACAAGAACGAGAGCGTCGCACTCGAGGCTTGTGAATTCTGGCTCACCTTTGCCGAAGACCCCGAGCTTGCACCATACTTGCATCCCCTTCTTGGCCGTGTAGCCCCCGTGCTCCTCGATTGCATGATATACGGCGAGGACGATCTCATGTGGCTCGAGGGCGACACCGAAGACACTACCGTGCCAGACAAGGAGAGCGACATCAAACCACGCCATTATGGTGCCAAATCTCATGGACTGGAGCGCGAGGGGACAGAGACTACCGACGATCCAGCCAAACGTGGCGTATACGGTCAGGAGACGCTAGACGATGACGATGACGACTATGACCTGGACGACGACGACTTTGCCGATGAAATGTCGACCGAGTGGAATCTTCGGAAATGTGCTGCCGCTGCTTTGGATGTCTTGGCTGTCAGGTTTGGTGCAGACCTGATGAACGTCCTCCTTGCTCCCCTGAAAGAAAAGCTATGGAGTGCAGAATGGTTACAGAGGGAGAGTGCCATATTGGCATTGGGTGCTATGGCAGAAGGCGAGATCTCTCGCTGCTCCCGATCGCTCAAAGCTCACGACACAATCAGGTTGTATCGATGTCATCGAGGAACACTTGAAAGTCCTCATCCCTTATCTGCTCAACACTCTGAATGATCCCAAGGTGCGTCATTCATACTTGATGTAGACACGATCTATCGCTAAACCCTCCGTTAGCCCCTCGTTCGCTCGATCACCTGTTGGACGTTGGGCCGTTATGCCAGTTGGTGTACCCAGCCAATATCGGAAGAACACAAGAACCGATATTTTATCCCCACCATGGAAGGTGTACGTATGAGACCGAGCCGCTATTCTTTCTTGACTCATGCCTCGACCAGCTTCTGCGGATGGTTCTGGACGACAACAAACGGGTACAAGAGGCTGGTTGCAGTGCATTCGCAACGCTCGAAGAGGATGCCGGCGCAGAACTTTGCCCCTACCTCGAGCCAGTTTTGCGGAACCTAGTGTTCGCATTCCAGAAGTATCAGCACAAGAACATGCTCATTCTGTATGACGCCATCGGTACCCTAGCCGACGCTGTTGGGCGTGCATTGTCAAATCCGCAATACGTCGAGATATTGATGCCCCCACTGACTGGTCGATGGAACAAGCTACAAGACGACGACGAAGACCTGATCCCCTTGCTCGAGGTAAACGTTATTCGATCCGATAGCGGCCTGTGCTCACATCCCACACAGTGCCTTTCCTCAGTTGCAATCGCTATGGGACCTGGATTCGTTCCATATGCACATCTCGTTTTCCAGCGATGTGTCAACATCGTCCATCAATCGCTCCTTCAGTACCAAGCGTACCAACAAAATCCGGAGCTGGATGAGCCTGACAAGTCTTTCCTCGTCGTATCGCTAGATCTCCTATCAGGTCTGGCACAGGGTTTAAGCATCAATCTGGATCCCATCATTTCACACACACAACCCAATCTACTCTCGCTACTTACCGTATGTCTGAAGCACCCACAAGCGCCTGTGCGTCAGTCTGCCTACGCGCTTGTTGGCGATTTGGCGATGGGGTGTTTCATGCTCTTGCGGCCGCACCTTCCTGCGATCATGGCCGAGCTCATCCAACAGCTCGATCCGGAGCCCAAAGTGGAATTCGTCAGTGCTTGCAACAACGCTGCATGGTCTGTCGGTGAAGTGGCATTGCGCTACGGACGAGGCAAGTGCCGAGGGTCCGTCTATTGACACCGTACTCATTCTTCGCTTCCGCAGATGATCCCGAGTTCCAACAATGGGTTAATCCCTTGATCGCCCGTCTCATTCCAATCCTGCTACACCCGAAAGCACCCCGTAGTCTCCACGAGAATGCTGCCGTGTCGATCGGCCGAATTGGTCTCATGCATCCTGTTCTTGTGTCACCACATCTTCCCGAGTTCGCTCAAGCGTGGTGTCAGGCATTGTATGAGATCCGTGACAACGAGGAGAAGGATTCTGCTTTCCGTGGTCTCTGCACTCTTGTGCAGACGAATCCTGCGGGGATTGCCAAGGTCAGTCGCTCCCAATGTGCCGTGCGGCCAAGGATTGATTTTCCCTGCAGAGTCTGTTGTGGTTCTGCAACGCCATCGTCCGGTGGAATAACCCCTCTCCAGAGCTCAATGCAATGTTCCAACAGCTCTTGACAGGGTTCCGGAACCATGATATTGCTGGATGGCAGGCTCAAGTGTCTTCCTTCCCGCCAGCGATCCAAGACAGACTCGCGACGCGATATGGGGTGTAATTGTGTCGCGGCCGTGAAATTTCCATTATAAAATCTTTTACGATCTCGTCCACGACTTGCGTACACGATCCAATGTACCCCTACGATTCAAGCGAACTCCTGTACTCCGCGTCCACCCCCCCACTGTTATCACCCGTGACTGTCATATCAGTTGTGCCGACCATCGATTGGATCTGTGTGCTCCGCCTTTTTTTTTTCCTTTTATTTCGTAGTAATAGCATTTCTTTTTTCATGACCGCTCATTTGGTTCGTGCGTCCCATCTGCAGTTACACGTAGTAGTTTGTCTGCCACTAGTTACCACTGGTTTCATACGTACGTACATACCTTGCGCGTCGCTGTACACGGCCTCCTTGTCGATGTTCTCTCGCTCGTTTTCTGACCTCTCCTTGTTTTTTTTCTTTCAAAAAAACAAGACACGCACATTTCTGTAGTAGATAGCAGTAGATACAACTTTCTCTTTTTTCCCTTCCTCTTGAGCAAACGCGCGCGGACGTCAACATTGCAAGTTATATACGCACACGCCAAAGCGCATGTTACGCCAAGAAAAAAAAAATGAAAACGAAAACGAAAATCAGTGCAAGGCTTGTTCCCTAGAACCGCCTCCGCGACGCATACCGCCCGTCACCCATCCCGCCGAGCCCCGCAAACCCGCCGTACCGCCCACGCCCCGTGTACGCCTTGTAGCCATACAGTGCCCCGACGCATACCCCGACCACGAAGACGAGCTTGACGGTACCCCAGAGCCACGACGTGCGTGTGCTCCCGTCGGGGTGTCGCCCGCCAGCGCTGCCAAAGAAGCGGCTGGCCGTGGTGAGCTTGTTGAGCGGGGCGTCTTGGGAGGAGAGGATGGCCGAGGAGGTTGTGATCGAGATGACGCTGCATGAGCGTGGGCGTCAATGCGAGCGTGAGATGTGAATGTGAGCGAGGGTTGTCAGGTAGGGAAAAGGAGAACATACTCATGCGCGTCAAAAACTTCGCCTGTCAGTGCGGACACGCCCAGGAACGGCGACGTCGGCAGACTAATGCCGTCTACCCTGAAACAGTCGGTCCAGTCGTCCCCTGCAAAAAAAAAAAGAGGCGTGAGCTGATGATGATCCGGACGCAACACGGATCTTGGTGTACGTACACGCTCTGTAGTGGACCTTGACCTATATCACACGGGTCGCGTGAACCTGAGCACCACCGAGATAAGCATTCCACTTACGTCCAGATACGCGTCCTTGACATATGTCAACTTCAACTTTGTCACCACGTTGGTGCGTCGGACGTTTGCCTGCCCAATGTTTTGGCTAGGGCATCGGTTACGCGAAGATATGAACATACCGAGCATGCGCCGATACTGTTGGCATCGCCATCATTCTGGTGATCGTACGGTGTTTGTCCATCACCAAGCATGCCCACGATACGAGGGAACCCAAACGCATGTCGCGTATTGGCATAACTGTCCACCGCGTCAACGAGGGCATATCTCTGTGTTGTATAGAACGCTCACGTGTCCATAAAGATACCCAGGCCTTCAAACTTGTCTACAGAAAGTAAAAATCATGAGCTCGACTCCTTTGCTCGAGATGCGTATAGACGAACCTTTGTTACCAA
>JBBPJL010000614.1:0-15365 GCA_038088675.1 Xanthoconium separans | reverse complement strand
GGAGTTCTTGATAAAGTGCGAGGAAGGGGTAGAAAATGAATGGAGGTAGGAAACAAAGGGATTGTAGAGACCTGCAGAGGGAGGAAGGAACATCTTCATCTTACTATTGCATCCAAGGAGTTATGAGAATGTCCTGGTTGATCAAAGGAGAAAAACATTGGAGATCATCAGACATGCAGGATGAGCATTGGAGGTCCATGGAGCAGTTTCGGAGAAGGTGCAGAGGTGGTAAAGAGGGCTGAACAAGGGTGAAACAATGCCCTATTCCCCCCTTAAGGGTCAACATCCCAGTGTTGAGTGAAATATTGGTAAAAACAAAAAGGTGGAGACAGAGCAGGCATGAGGGGTAGCAAGTAACTAGCCGGAGTAAGCACTGAATGAGTGACTAAAAACATCGGAGTTGTATGCAGGGCAGAGACAGCAAGTCAGACTGAGGCGATGGCAAAATTACCATCAGGGTGTCACACGGAGATGACAGAGATGAGCCAGAGTTGGCTCAACAAGAGGCTTGGCGCCAGGGGTGTTTAGCATTCATTACACAAGTGCTTGGAAAGGTATGGCCTAAACCTGAATAGGTGGTGCCATGGTCCAAGTTCACAGATGCAAGAGGAATCTAACAGAGGGTTGACATTGCTGGAGGATCAGGGTTGTATTGGAGTTAGGGGAGTGCCATGCAAAGTCTGAAATTGAAAACGTCGGAGTTGGAGACAAGACGTCAGAGTTGGGAAATGGGGGTCGGAGTTGCAGATACAGA
The DNA here is from genome assembly GCA_038088675.1 of Xanthoconium separans. NCBI lineage: Eukaryota > Fungi > Basidiomycota > Agaricomycetes > Boletales > Boletaceae > Xanthoconium > Xanthoconium separans. The sequence goes on along the minus strand of JBBPJL010000614.1, from coordinate 14,611 downwards.
GAGGTGGAGATGCAACAGAGCGCACAGCAGCTGCATGAAGCATCAACACATCAATCTGTGAAGTCTGGAGGGGGTATCAGAGCAATGTGGAAAGAGCTCAGAGTGGGTGTGCCATGAATGGCTCGGAGATGTGATAATGCAATGGAGCGCACAGCAGCTACACAGAGCATCAAACACATAGTGACAGAGAGTCATCGGAGGCCAGAGACTCAGAGTCAGAGTTGGATTAATGATCAGAGGGGTTGAAATCTGGATTTTCAGAGTTGCACAAATGATTATTGGAGTTGTGCAAATGATCATTGGAGTTGTGCAAGTGATTATCGGAGTTGCACAAGTGATCATGGATGTCAGATTTCAAGATCATCAGAGTTGAGGTCAAGAATCTTGGAGTGATTGGAGTTGGGCAAGGAGTTGGAGTTATAAGTGTGAGGATGCAATGGAGCGCACAGCAGCTGCACAGAGCATCAAACACACACATACAGAGATGAATGGCAGAATGGAGAATGGAGTACACTGCCCATTGGACATGGACAGTTCTCGGAGTTCTCCTTCTGTGTCACCAACTAGATCAAAGGGGCCGAAATTCAAGTGGGGTTGGAGGTCGGAAGTAGAGCAAAGGACAGAACTGCTGAAGCATCTTAATCTTACTAATTCCAAGGAGCTGAGGGGTCTGGAGATGGAGGTCCGGAGCGGAGGTCCGAAGATTTTCGGAGTTGACAATAAATCCGAGGAGTATTTCAGAAAAAGTGCAAGGAGGTGGTTGGGGAAATGAATGGAAGCAGGAACAGAGGGTTGTGGAACCTGCACAGTGTGTAGAAGAACATCTTCATCCTACTATGGCATCCAAGGAGGTTGGGATGTCCAACAGAGCAAAACGTCGGAGATCATCGGACATGCAGAGTGATGTCAGAGATTGTCGGAGATCATCAGACATGTGGAGTGATGTCAGAGATTGTCGGACATGTGGAGTGACATTGGAGCTGAAGGAGAGGGTTGAGTAAGGGCGGAGCAAATGCCCTATCCCCCCCTTAAGGAGATCCAAGGACTGAGAATGTTCAAGGAATGATCACGGTGTAAAAACATCGGACATTGTCGGACATGCAAAGCAAAACGTCGGAGGTCCAAGGAGCATTTCGGAGAAGGTTTGGAGGAGTGGGGAGCATCATATTGTCCAAGGGCAGGAGCACAGGAGTGGACAGAGAGTGGACCAGAGGCTTATGGGGAAGTGACTGAGATACCAGAGGTTCGGAGGTTGCTACTCGATGGAGATGGTCACCGAGATCTCAGGTTAGGAGATGGTACCAGAGTGTCAGAGTCAGCGGGGTTGATATCAGATTTGGGTTGGCATTCAGCTTGCATGAGTCTAGAGAAGGTTGCTACTCATACCCGATCGGTCAACGGACCTGTGTGGGCAAGCTTGCAGAGTTCCAGTACAATATGCATTGAGAATCCAACAAGGGTGGCACAAAGATGCCCAGAGGTGGTATCAAGATGAAGGAAGCCTATGGAGGTCCGGAGGTGGTGGAGTTAGCACTGGAGATGATAAATCTATCAAAGATAATCAACGGAGATGTGCAAAATGCCCAGAGATAATGATGCGGGGGTTGGGGAGTAAAATTCCAGAGATGCTATAAGTCCAATGGAGATGGATCAGAGTTTGGGGTTGGGAGAGACTCATCAGAGTCTGGGTGGTTGGAGTTAGGCCAGAGTTGATTGGAGATGGCCAAACTCTTAAGGATGAAGACCCAAGGCTAAGTGGAGAGATCCCAAACTGAGCAGGGTTGATCCAAAGGGAACAGATGGACAGAACATGATTCCGGAGGGGTAAAAGGGAGTGTTATGGAAACATCTGGGGATCCGGGGACCAGAGTGTGGGAACTCCGAAGGTCTGGAGATATTTCCAATGGAGTTGAGGGTTTGACTCTACTGGAGTTGGCAAAGTCACGGAGGAGGAGTCCTGAAAAAGTCCAAGGAAATGGATCAGAGTTTGGGGTTGGAAGAGATTTATCAGAGTCTGGGTGGTTGAAGTTAGGCTGGAGCTGATTGGAGATGGCCAAACTCTTAAGGGTGAACACCCAAGACTAGGTGGAGTGATCCCAAACTAAGTGGAGTGAATCCAAAGAGGATGGATGAACAGATCATGGTTCCAGAGGGTAAAGGAAGTGCTATGGAAACATCTGGGGGTCTGGGGACCAGAGTGTGGGAACTCCGGAGGTCCGGAGATATTTCCAATGGAGTTGAGGGTTTGACTCTACTGGAGTTGGCAAAGTCACAGAGGAGGAGTCCTGGAGAAGTCCAAGGAGTCCAGAGGTGAGTAAACCAGTGTCAAAGCACTTCAAGGGCTGGTTGGCTAGACCAATGATGAGCCTGGAGAGTGAGGGTTGGAAAACGGAGTAGGAAGGGGTACATGTGCCCATAGAGGTGCTGACTGGAGAACTTGAGGAGTGATGACCAAAGCATCAGGGAAGTCAAGGACATCAAGTCCAAGACTGGAGGTCATAAAGAATGTTGGAGGTGTCAAGGACAATGAAGTCCGAGACTGGAGGTGCATGACACATAAGTGTCTGCCAAGGGGGAAGGTAGGTGATATCTGGAGTGGGATGAAACCTAATTCTTCAAGTGGCTAGACTGAAGGTCATGAAGAAAGAGTGACAAGAGTGAGATGGGACTGTGACAAGAGGTAGTCTGAATATACTGTCAATAGCCAGATCCTCCGCCTCAAGTCCGGATGGAAGTCCGAAGGCATGGGAACATTGGAGTTGCGCATCGGACATTGGAGCAGATTAGGACATTGGCGCAGGACTTATGTGTCACGCCCTTGCCAGTCCCATGTCCTAGTATTTCAGAAGAGAGCAGAAGAGAGGGAGTGGGAGAGGGAGAGATGCAGACAAGAAGAGGAGGTACTAATCAAGTTGATATTCAGACTGAGGAATACAGCGAGAGTATCTACGAGATTATATACTGATGTCCGGGTATACTCCGGACTGGAAGGAATAGAGTGCATACTACAAGGGGGGCAATGAGCATTGCAGTGAGGAATGATGGGGGCAGTAATATGCAACAGAGGTACAATGTAATTGAAAGCCAGAGGGCTATACTCATTACAGAAAGGTACTGTACCTAACAGGGATAACGGAGGTCCGAGTTGGACTTGGATAGGGGTCCGAAGCGGAGTTGGTCCGGAGTTGGTCAGGGGTTGGCCGGAGTCGGCTGGAGTTGATAGGGGTTTGCTCGGCAGGGGCATGGATGTGACATACCCTGCACTTTCGGTGCCCCCTCTGGATGGATGACTGGGAGTCATTCATCTATGAACTACAGATCAATTTCGGACCACATGACCCCGTTGTGGAGGCCGAAACCCAACTCGAACACCTCCGTATGAAAGATACCCAGCGTATCTCCAAGTACATCGTCAAGTGGAATCGCCTTGCGAGCCAAGTCTGAGAATGGGGCCCCAGTGCACTTCGTCGGAGTTTCTACAATGGACTTCCAGACCGAAGCAAAGACGAGCTTGCCCATCAAGGGAAGCCCAACAATATTCAAGACCTCAGGTCACTGGCGCAGCAGATCGACCATAGGTACTGGGAACACAAGGAGGAAATCTCCAGAGCCACCAGAACCTCTGGATCAAGTACCAGTAACAACAATAACAACAAGGGGTTGAACTCTGGTTCGATCAACAACTCCATGTCAAACTCCAGCAACAAGCCTGCCCATGATTCTAAGGAGTCAAAAGGAAAGGCCGCTGCTGTGACAACTCCGAAGCCCAATATCTTGTCAAAATTAGGCAAAGATGGCAAGCTTACTGCTGAAGAGTGTAAGCGACGCTTTGACAATAAGCTCTGTATGTTCTGTGGTCAGGCAGGCCATGTAGCGAAGGATTCCCCCAAGTCTACATCGAAGGCTTCCAAGGCGTGCGCTGCCAAGACCGCAACTCTGGACACTAAACTGGAGGTCTCTATGGAGACAAAAAAATAGTCCACGACCTCCCAAACTCCACACGAACTGGAGGTTGCATTGACCCTACTCGTGCACTCAAGGAGATTCGTCTCAACGTGTCTGCTCTCTTAGACCCCCATTCCCTTATGCCCTCAGTCTCTATTATCTCCTATGACATCCCCAATTTCCCCGCACTTGTAGACTCTGGATCCTCCAATTGTTTTATAGATCCATCATTCGTTAATAAACATCACCTTCAGACCTACCCCATGACCCTGCTACAACTCTGCCTCTTTGATGGAACAACCAACTCCACTATCACTCAAGCTATCGACCTCTCCGTCTGTTTTAAAACTGGTGATATCACTCCATCGACATTCTATGTCACTCTGTTGGATGGATCATGTTCCCTTGTTCTAGGACACAACTGGCTTACCCGCTTCAATCCGTTGATTGACTGGGTCTTGAGCAGTATCTCGTTCTGAACACCTGAAAGTGCCATGCCAACAACCCCAAGCTCAACCCTGATGCCTTTGGGCTTACCCCCGACAGCCAACCCTACTGTTACGCTTACCGTGACAACTGGAGTTAACTCAGTTGCGGAGAACGAACAAATGAAAAAGCAGTGTTCTGTTTGATAGTCATCGACTTAAGTGGAGCGAAGTCGACGATGTCGCACTCAACCCTAGAATAGGGTCCTCTTGTGACGACGCAAAGTCCTAGTTCTTCGCAGGAATAAGGAGAGAAGTCTGAGCGAGAAGAGGGAGTCTTCGGGCGAGGGAGAACTCCAGTAAACGTGGTATAATTGCGTAGAACTAGATTGGGTTGCTACTATACAAAGCTCAAGTATTTATACAATGTGAGATCTAGCACGGACCATTGGGTCCCATAGGAAAAGGGTAAGGGTTCCGTCAGTCGGAACATAACGGAAGAATAGGAATCGGAAAGGGAACGGAGTTCCGCTGTCAGGAAGAGTGGAAGGACAGCAAGCGGAACGAAACGGGAATTGTACTCGGAAAGAGTCGCCGAGCGATAGTACAGCATAGTAGGGATAAATCGGAAGACATCGGATGGGGCTGTCCCATTGTGAGGAGAAGATAAGTCCAGATGATGACAAAGAAAGGAAAAATAAATGCAGCGACAAGTGAGACCGTAACACCTACCCCTGATCCACCAAGTTTCTCTGATCGCAAGGCCCCACCCATTGTGCTCATCAGTGCACCTGCGTTTGCACTAGCATGTCGCCTGGAAGGCTCTGTACAATTCAGTATACAACTCCGCCCCGCTTCAGCACACCCCGATCCCTCAGCCAACCTCTCTGAAGTCCCTTCGGAGTATCACGATTTCGCCGATGTGTTCAGTAAGAGCAAAGCTTCCAAGCTCACTCCACATCGTGAGCATGACCTAAAGATCAACTTAGAAGAAGGAGCATCTCCTCCCTTGGGCACTACCTACTCCCTCTCTCCCTCCAAACTTGAGTTGCTCCACACGTTCCTAGATGAGCATTTAGCTATGGGTTTCATTCAACCTTCTTCCTCCACTCACGCCACTCCAGTCCTCTTTGTCTGCAAGAAGGACAGGTCACTCCGCCTCTGTGTCGACTTTCAAGGACTCAACAAGATCACAAAGAAAGACTGCTACCCCTTACCCCGCATTTCTGACCTCTTAGATGCCCCCAGTCAAGCCAAGATCTACACCAAACTTGATCTCTGCCATGTCTACCACTTAGTCCGGATCGCTGATGGAGATGAGTGGAAAACATCTTTTCACACTCGCTATGGCTCTTATGAGTGGCTAGTAATGCCCTTCGGACTTATAAATGCCCCCGCAGTGTTCCAGCAGTTTGTCAATACCATCTTCACCAATCTACTAGATGTTTGCATTATAGTCTATCTGGACGACATTCTCATCTACTCCGAAGACAAGGCCTCCCACAGAGAGCATGTCAGAGAAGTACTCCGCTGACTCCGCAAACATGGACTTTACGCCAAACCCGAGAAATGTGAATTTCACACTACATCCACAGAATACCTTGGTTGCCACCTATCTCCGAATGGACTTACAATGTCTGCCAAGAAGGTCAAGGCCATCCAAGATTGGCCTGAACCTCGTAAGGTCAAGGATATTCAGTCTTTCTTAGGTTTTGCCAACTTTTATTGGCGTTTCATCCACTCCTACTCCGATATTGTCGTTCCTTTGACTCGCCTTACTTGCAAAGGTACTCCTTGGGTTTTCTCAGACGACTGTCGCTCCGCCTTCAACCGCCTAAAAGACACTTTCACCTCTGCTCCTATTCTTACTCATTGGATGCCTGACGCTCCTCTCATAGTAGAAACCAATGCTTCAGATTATGCCATAGCTGGCATTCTCTTACTCCACTGTGTGGACTCCGAAGTCCGCCCTGTTGCTTACTACTCGTGGACTTTGTCTGCCCCCGAGCTCAACTACAACACCCATGATAAAGAACTACTCGCTATTCACGAAGCCTTTTGGACTTGGCAGCACTACCTTGAAGCATCTGCAACTCTGGTCAACGCCATCACAGATCACAAAACCTTGAATACTTTGCCACCTCCAAACTCCTAACCCAATGGCAAGCCTGCTGGTCGGAGTTTCTCTCACAGTTTAACATGGTAATATGCTTTCGTCCTGGGAAGCTCGGAGCAAAGCCGACACCCTCACTAGACACTGGGACATCTATCCCAAAGAGGGGGATAGGGACTACGCTCGAGTCAACCCTCACAACTTTCGTCCAGTCTTCATCCAGGAACAGCTTGTGTCGTCCCTAAGAGCTACAGTCTTAGTGGACCCCATACTCCATGCCAGCACCATGTTCAATGTCGAAAGACTACATAATGACATCTTATCTGCACTCCCCTCAGACCCATTGGCTTCAGTCCACATGTCCAACACAACCCCGATAAACTCTGATTCTCGTTGGTCAGTAGACTCTGATGGTTTTCTACGCTTAGACAATCGCATCTACGTCCCCGACACCAATGATCTCCAGCTCCGCATACTCCGTTATAAACATGATCACCCCCTATTGGGCCATTTCGGGCAAAATCAGACTTTGGAACTAATTCATCACGAATACACTTGGCCAGGCATCAGAACTTTCATCAAAGAATATGTATCATCGTGTACTACCTGCGCCCACGTGAAAGTTCCAAGACACAAGCCTTACGGTCTCCTTAAACAACTCCCAATCCCTGAAAGACCTTGGAACTCCATCTCTATGGACTTTATTGAACAACTCCCGACGTCCTCCGGCTACACCGTGATTCTCATGGTAGTTGATCGCCTGTCAAAACAATGTATATTCATACCCACTGATGACAAGGTGACATCCCTGGAGTTAGCAAAAATGTTCCTCCTCCACATCTTCTCTAAGCACAGAGTTCCTTCCCACATCACCTCCGACCGAGGCTCGGAGTTTGTCTCGCATTTCTTCAGGTCTCTTGGTAAAGCCCTCAACATCTGTCTACACTTCACTTCGGGCTATCACCCCGAAGGAGATGGTCCAACAGAGCGAATGAACCAGACTCTGGAACTGTACCTCCGCATCTATTGAAACCACCAGCAAGACAACTGGTCCAAACTCCTACCCCTTGCAGAGTTTGCATATAATAATGCTCCAAGTGCTACCACCAGAGTTTCGCCCTTCTTTGCTAATAAGGGCTACCACCCCAACATCACAGTACACCCCGAAAGAGATCTCACCTCTGCGAAAGCACAACAATACTCTGTCGACCTCGACTCCCTCCATCAATTCTTGAGAGAAGAAATGGCTCACGCCCAAGAGTGCTATCAAGGCCCCACCGATGCTAAGTGGACTCTGCCGCCAGACTTTCACGTCAGTGACCAGGCATTCGTCAAAGCCAAGTACTTCCACTCCACTCAGCCTTCCAAGAAGCTCTCAGAGAAGAACTTGGGACCTTATGAGATTATTGCTCAGGCTGGTAGTCACTCCTTCACCCTCAGACTCCCTGACACTATGAAGTCCATCCATCCCGTTTTTCATGTGTCACAATTAGAACCTGCAGTACCCAATACTATTCCAAACCATACCCAAACTCCGCCACCCCCAATCAAAGTTGACGGCGAACTGGAGTTTGAGATCTCCGAAATTCTTGACTCCAAGATCAATTGTCGATGACACAACTGCAAGTTGCTTTACCTGTTACGATTCCCTGTTTATTTTTCCTTTTCCCTTACACATATGGACTCATCTTTCTTTCCTAGATGATGACTTGTTACGGTTTTCCATGTCGATGCGTTTATTTCTTTGCTTTGTCATCTTTCGGACTCATTTCTCTCCTCACGATGGGACAGCCCCATCTGATATCTTCCGATTGATCCCTACGATGCTGTATTGTCACTCGCTGATTTCCTCCGAGTATGGCTCCCGTTTCTTCCCGCTCGCTGCCTTTCTGCTCTTCCTGACAGCGGGATCCCGTTTCCTTTCCGATTCCGTTTCATCCATTTTGTTCCGATTTGCGGAACACTTACTTTCCCTATGGGACCCAATGGTCTGTGCTAGATCTCCCATCATATAAATATTCGAGCCTTGTATAGTAGAAACCCAATCTAGTTCTATGCAATTCATATCACGTTTACTGGAGTTCTCCTCGCTCAAAGTCCCCTTCTTCTCACTCGGGCTTCTCTCCCTATTCCTGCGAAGAACTAGGACTTCGCGTCGTCACAAGAGGACCCTGTTCTAAGGGTTGAGTGCGACATTGTCGACTTCGCTCCACTTAAGTCGACGACTATCAAACAGAACATTGCTCTTCTTGTTGATTCGCTCTCCACAACTGTGTTAGCTCCAGTTGTCACAGTAAGCGTAACATGACTCATCCTTCCCATGACTCAGTATCTTTCCCCATTTGCTTCGTCATCGTTCCCTTCCTCCACTTCCAGAACATTCCAACCTGACACGTCATTTGACTGCGCAGTTCTCACTCATGGTGACCAAGCATCACATGACCCTTCCACAACGTTCCATGACCTTCTACCTTCGCTTAGTCATAGAACTCTGTAATAGTATATAAACTCTGGCATCCCCTCACTGATTCCTCAGCTTGGGCTCCCAGAATATATCCTTTGCTCTCCTCTAGTCTCACCTCCCTAAGTCTTCGTCCTACTTCTCAAGTGGACACTCTAGTCTCTAAACTCTCTAGCTGTCTGTCACAGTGTGCACAGACCCCTTGCTCCTCTAGTCCTTAGTCCTTCAGGAATCCCAAACCCTTGACCTTACGACAAACGTCGCCAGGAACCTTAGCCTCAGTACCCCTTGACCCTAGTCTGGGCTACACTCCCGTCGAGTGTAACATTACCTGGTACAATGGTCTGGCTACGAAGGTACTGACGAAGAAACTTCTTGGCTACTCACTACTGAGCTAGGCCATGCCTTGGAGTTAGTATCGGACTTTCATCTCCAATGCCCCAATAAGCCCGGCCCTGCTTACTCCCTCTGATTCGTGACCGAAACGTATACATTGCATTTTTAGACTAAACAGGAGGCGAGGGGCAAGACAGCCAGACACTAACTACACTACATCCACTACCTCTGCATCTCCTTCTCCTGTGGCATCCACTACCCCCTCAGCATCTGCAACCCCTTCTCTGCTGGTGTCCACCAACTCCATCTCCACCTCCCCATCCTTGATGTCAGTGTTGACGTCGCTGTTGCTCTCCAACTCTGTCATCACCATGTATACCTCCTGTTGCTTGAGGTCAATGAGCTCCGCCAATAGCTCATTTTGATGGTTGAGGCGCTTGACCACCATGCCAAGGAACTGGCTGATCTCCTTGATGGCCACCGTGATCTCCAATCCCTCATCACCCCAAGCCCCGCCCCACGACCCACTCGCCCTCATCACCACCTCCGGCCTCGCTCTCTTCAATGGCCTCTCGTCCTTGTCATCCTCACGCCTTTCCTCTTCTCTGACGTATCAGACCCCACGTGCTCGCACTTCTGCTTCACGTCTTGACATGCTTGGCACAACCGGGACCAACCCTGGGCCGGGTAGCACTCCAGATGGTGTTGTGCGCACCACACGCATGCTGCACCCTTCCCCTTGCCCTTTTTCCCCTTGCCCACCTGCTGCGCACAGACTTGCTCAGCCTATCGGACATTAGCCCCTGTCATTGTCAATGACAGCATACTCACACAACGCTTCTCCTCCTCCTCCTCCTTGCAATGATGAGTGGCCTCTGCGGCCTCTGCATGCTTGTGCTCCTCTGCCACCGCTCCTCCTCCCTCTTCTCCTTCTTACACCGCCACCACTCGTTCACCTTCGCCTTGCACAACTCCTCATTGTTGTCGTCCTCATTGAGGAGCTTGGAGTCAAGCCACTCTGTGATGTCGGTGATGTCTTTGTAGTCAGACATGGTAATGGTTAATGGTAAAGAAGCAAGAGCAAGAGCAAAATGCCTCTTATACCCCTGTCCAATTCCAGACTCTGCTGCTCCCCGAAAACTCTGCATTGTCCTCTAGGTGCTTTGGCCTTCAGGGGTTCAGGCCTAAAGGGGGGATACTGTCATATCCCAGAAAACCTCTAAGTCCAACCCCGAACTCCGAAGCCTCAAACCCCATTACCCTGCACCAAACTCTGTCTCAGTCCCCTCAGACTTTCATTACTCCGCTCGGAGTTTTACCTTCAAGTATAATTTCCTCTTTACTTCTCTCCTCTTCTTTCATACTAGTATATACTGTATTCTCATAACTCACCTGTGCCCCAACTATTGTTGCACTGCCCCAACAAAGTGCAACCCTGAGCACAGCTCCAGCCTTTTGATTACCATACATTCTTAACCTCGCATACTTACTAAGATCCTTTCTCATAACCCCGAACGTATTCTATTCAGTCCCCCAAGTATTTAGACCTCCGTACTCTGTACCTTCAGACTTGAGTTTGAATATCAACTTAGTTCACTCCTCAACTCTGCTTGAGTCTTCAACTTTCCTCTGATCTCGCTACTCGACTTCGTTGCTTGCAACGTAAAGTCCCTACTCTTGACTCTCCATCCCTGAACTCCGATCCCTGAACTCCGCAACCCCGAACCTACCAAGGACTCCCAGTAAGGGCATGACATTCCAACTGAATTGTCTTCGCCAAAGGTTCACTATGAAACTCCAGCGCTCTGGAGTTTCATCAGAGTTGATCGGTAACCCTGAAACTACCAACTTAACACAAGGGGAAGAAGGGCAAGGGCAAGGGTGTGGTGTGCATGCAGTTGTTACGGTTTTCCATTGCTTCTTTGTAATGGCACATCTATTTTTCTTTGTCTTTGGACTCATCCACTCCTCACGATGGGACCATTCCCATCCGATGTCTTTCCAATTCTTCCCTTACAACGATGTATTGTCACTCAGCAATTCTCTCTGAGTATGACACCTGTTTCGTTCCGCTCGCTGACATTCTGCTCTTCTGGACAGCGGAACTCCGTTTTCTTTCCAATTCCACTTCGTCCTCTTTGTTCCGACTTGCGGAACAACTTACCTTCCTAAGGGACCCAATGGTCTGTGCTAGATTCCTCGTTGTATAAATACTTGAGCCTTGTAACTTGTAACCATAATCTAGTTCTATGCAATAACTACTGCATTAACTGGAGTTCCACTTTCTCGAAGTCGTTCTCTTCTCGCTTGTGTTTCCCTTCCTTCCCTCCATGAAGACCTAGGACTTCACGTTGTCACAAGAGGACCCTTCTCTTAGGCTTGAGTGCAACATCAACGACTTCACTTTGCTTAAGTTATCGTATATCAAATAGACATCTTACTATTGTTCCACTTCATCCTCCACAACTGTGTTTACTCCAGTTGTCATGGTAAGCGTAACAAAAGAACTAGATTATTGATTAGGCCCTGTTCCTTAACAGAAGGCCCCCGCCCATCATATCATGGTTTCATGCCCCCTCATCTTCCCCTGAACCTTCCCCCAATGTGGATCCTACTCCACCCACACACAGACTACCAGACCTTTGGAGACTACCTGATGGCCACCCCAATTATCTTCCCCTCCCCAGGAGGCTTAGCTCTCTTGAAGAGAAAGCGACTTACAAGCGAGTGCAGGAAAGAGTTAGGGAACAAAACTTGGTGGAAGGAAGAGCTGCGCACACTCTCCCACCTTGCCCCTTCCTATCTCTCTCTCCACTACCTGCACCAACTCCTGAACCAATCCTGGAACCTACCATTGAGGAAGAAGAAGACAAATATGGCCCCATCCATTGGTCTGCTCCACCCTCTCCAGTATGACCTGAACAAATTCCCCTTCCTCTTGACCCCGACTCCAACTCCAAAGATGAGATGCCCAAATTAAAAGCTGGATTACCTGATGAATTCTCTGGTAACGGCATTGATGCCAACTGGTGGCTTCATGCCATGGACCCTGTCAAAACTGGTCGATACCTTTACCTCCAACTCACATCCGATCAAAGTCCGAAGGGAAGAGGCTTTGGAGTTGCGTAGGTCTGAAGGTCCAAAGATTGGAGTTCGAACTCCGACGTTCCGGAGTTCTGGAGTTTGGGGTACAGCGAGTGAGTCTAAGGACAAAGTGGAGCAGAAGGGGGAAGTCATTGGCACAGGACTTATGTGTCGTGCCCTTGCCAAGTCATGGACTTCATATTTTGGAGACAGAGAGAGTAGAGGGGAAGACTCGGGGAACTTCGAGAAGGAGTTAGGGAATCATTTTAGTCGATATTAGAACTGAGGGTTCAGAGTACAGGAGTACAGAGACTAAATACTCTGAGGACTGAATTGCTACACTAATGAGTCTTTGTAAGTATCTCAGGAGTTGAGAGTAGCAAAGCCGGAGCTGTGCTTGGAGTTGCACATAGCCGGAGCAGTGCAAATACGTGAGGCACAGGTATGGTGACAAGAGTCAGAGTACTGATTGGTAATGTAGAGTAAGTAGGAATGGAGTAAGAGGGAGTCTGAAGGGGGTGCATCGGAGTTTGCATTGGAGTTAAGGAGTGGTGCATCAGGGTTTGCATCAGAGTTAAGGAGTGGTGCATTGGGGTTGAGGAGTTATGCACCAGCGTCCTGCATCAGAGTTCTGCATCAGAGTTATGGGGTGACCATTGGAGTTACAGGAGTAACCATTGGAGGTCCGGAGTTGAGGGGATCGGACTGGAGTTGACTAGAGGTCATTGGAAATGACCTGGTGGGGCATGGATATGACAAACGTGTACTTCACCATTAATCCAAAGTACAATGACAAAGCAAAAATTGTCACTGCTCTGAATAGGATGAGTAAGGGCAAAGGAAGAACTTTCTCTGAAGGATATTAAGGTAGATGATGTGCAAATTCAACGAACATCATGTGCCAAAAAGTGACAAAAAGTGACAGAGACAAAACTTGGATTAAGTGATCAACGAAATTTACTGGAGACAAATCCCTACACAGATTGCTATAGGATGTAGCAATGAAGTTTTGTGCTTTCTTACTTTGTAAATACAAGCTCTAGCTGAATAACTATTGTTTGTTTTTCATGTGCTCAGATGGTAAGCTGCTATGAATTAAAGCTCAGCCGCAGCACGGCTCAATCAGCACACCAGCACTATGAAGTAAGCATATTGGAAGCCTACTTTGATGGCTCATTGGTTTAATTACCACAAGGCTGTTTTCTTACTTCACAACTACATACTACTAGTGTATATCATCATCTGGATTTATCCTACTTGTTCTACTATTAATTCCTGCTCACAGTATTTATATACCTGTATATTTCTAACATATGGTATGTCGGAGTTCTGGGTATGCAGCATCTGAGTTGCAACTTCACTATCCTGTGCTTCGGCACAACGTGCACAATGGTGTGTCACAGCATGGTCACGTCATGTGATGTTCGTCGAATTTGCATGTCATCTACCTTACAAGTGCATGGCAAAGAAACTAATCCCAGAAGCTGACCAAACCTGGGAGAAGTTCAAAGCCAATTTCCAGAGCATGATGTCCATCCATGATGAAGCATCTTCGGCTAGGAGAAAACTCTATGCCATCCACCAAGGACCTAACACAGAGGAAGCATACAACAAATTTGCCTCCGAATTCAAACTCTTGGCAGCCCAGTCCGGAATCATTGATCAATCCGCTCTTTGCAAAACCTTCAGTCAAGGAGTCCACAACGACCTCATGGAGAAAGTATTGGGTTCCAATGAAGAACCTCTCACTGTCGATGCATGGATCAAAGCGGCTGGAAAATTCGCCCACCAAAATGAACACATCAGGGATATCCGAGGAAGGAGACCCGGATTTGGAGGATATGGAGCCACCTCCACCCACACCTGTGACCCCAACGCTATGGATGTTGATTATATTTGACTCTCCCCTGTAGAGAGGGCTAAACTCATGAGAGAAGGCAAATGTTTCATATGCAAGAAATCTGGATGCTCCACCAGAAACCATAAAGACAACCAGAAGGGATCCAGAAATTGGAGGACTGGACTGTGACAAGATAAAAGTCAGCTGCCTGTGCAGAACCGGGTTGTTGAGGACAAACCCACAGAAAAACAGGAAAAGAATGAGGCAATCAGAATGATAGAGCAACTGGTCGCTAAGGGACATGGAGTTAAAGAGATGGCCGAATCCCTCTGAAAGATCTACTTGGAGGACCTGCCGGACTATCAAACCAAAGAAACCCTGATGGAAGGAATCAATCAGACCTGGAC
>JBBPJL010000613.1:0-15365 GCA_038088675.1 Xanthoconium separans | reverse complement strand
AGACCCGAAGGATATATGAAGTGGATGTTGATAAGAAAGTTCGTCATCTGTGTTGCGTACTTGTGCTTCCCAACAGCTTTGAGAATGGGGATCCAGTGCACTATGCATGTCTCCGTACGTCCGATGTCACCACGGTTCATTGCGTAGGACAGTTCCTCATAAAGGAGAAAGCATCTATTCATCAAAACAGCGTTTTCGAACTGAACGTCACGTTCTTTCTCAGGCCTTTTCCTTATGTTGCGGAGCTGATAGTTGGCTACATATGTCTGTGTAAGTTCGTGGGCTATCACCTGTAAGTCTTCAAATGTTAGTTTCGAACTGGCAAAAGCATCTAGGCTGGCAATGCCCCGATTCTTGATATAAACTCTCCAGCAATCAAGCCGACGACATGTTCCCGCGTGTCCAATCAGTTGGTGCATACGTCGGAACCCAGGCTTTGAACAAAAGATACCAGTCTCTCTGGGCCGCAAAAGTGCGACGTCATGTATGAGACTTGTTTCATCCTCTCGTGCAGCTGGTGGTTGCAAGAAACATCGCCAGATAGCCTCAGCACAGGCCATCTTCACGTGGAATAGACCAGGGATGAATAGAACGTGTTGTAAACGATCCCATGGGGTTACTTCAACTGAACGTCGTAACTGTGCAGCCTGAAGGCGCTCGCCTGTCCCAAGATCACCATGGATCAAGATAATGTACTGTGAGATATCGGGAGTGTCGAGATCCTTGGAAACAGTGTCGGCAGGATCATATATACCTCCTTGCTGAAGGAGATCATTGACAGCACGAATATTCCCGCTAACTGTCGAGTTGTTGATGTCCATTGCACGAGCTGCGATGATTTCTGTTTTGACGAGTGGTATCTGATCGATGGCCTCCGGTTCCACAATTCTTGCCTTGAATTGATGAAAATACTCCAGGCCATGGGTGCACAAGTCGGATAGAAAGACCCATGCATTGAATTGTTCACGTCGTGATGGTTGACTGGAACTACTTGACTCGGGATGGATATGCAGCCTGAGTAGGTCTCGGAATGATTTTTTGGGTGGTAAATTCGCTTTGTCAACCTGTGGATTCAATGCTGACACTCTCCACAGCTCGTCTGAGCACTTTAGATCGTTGGTGGTGATGCCGTGACCAAGGGGAAATAGCAGACCAGATGTAAGGTGCTTGAGAGAGTCGTTTGATTTCTCCGCAGTTGGTACATATGATTTCAGGTCAACATCGAAGTTATCGTATGCATATGATGCGAGAAGGGATTGGCCGAGTGCATGTAGGTTATTTTTTGATTCAATTGACAATGATCTGATGGCACGGTTGATCGTCTCAGTTGATATTGATATTCCGATGCGTGCGAGAGTGTCAGTGACTTTCTGTGGGGTATGTGCCGACTGGAAGAAGGTTCCAAGAACGCTCTGCAATGCATTGGCCTTCTGGTTGACGCTTTGCATTAACATGCTAAAGACACCCTTGGCACCAGTTTTCTGAGATGCTCTGGACCATCAGGGGGGCATCCATTGTAGGGTGCAACCATCCTCTGAGGCCAAACCATCTCCAAGAGCTCCCCCTTAGCTCCCGATCAGGATTTAGACCATCCATCAACCATCCACAACCATACTGGTCAATCCAACCATCCATTTCCCATCATCCCCAACAGCTTGGCTCTGGTTTTTCGCACCTTCCAGGAAATCCATCAGCAATCCTATAACCATCCATCAACCATCCACGACCATACCAGTTATTCCAACCATCCATCTGCCATCATCCCCAACTGCTTGCCTCTGGATTTCCACACCTTTCCTGCAATCCATCTGCAATCCATCTGCTGTTTTCCTGCAACTTTCACTACATTCCCCAACCACCTGGCTCGGGATTTCTGTGCCTTTCCAGCATTCCATCCTCACGCTGGGACCCGGATTACTATGCTGACTAAGCTGCATCGCACACACCCACAGCGCGTTCACCCCATAGTTAGTATTGTTCCCTGTAGTTCACACTTGTATACTTCACTATAATAGTCTGCTTAACATTGCATGCAACGTAGGGCAAACAGTAAGCATCCATTGTGCAATACGACGACAAGATGAGTGAGAAACACTCAATACATGTGAACAGGCAATATAACATGTGAAACAAACAGCGTACTGCGGATGTCGGAACAAGAAATGTTGGCGGCCAGGAAGAGCTGCATGCGAACCAAAAAAAAACTACCTTTTGTCACCACCCCTCAAAGCACCATCCTGAGTTGCATGGCCACCATCCGACACCCCAGGCACATTGGGGAAGGGGATACCATTGCAGAATGCAAAAGGTTGGCCAGGACCACCAGGACCACCGAAGTAGAATCGCATCATATCAGAAGGCGTACCTTGGCGCCCCGCTTGAGGTGCAGCGGCGGCTGCAGGCACAGGCACAGTAGGGGCGCTTTGACGAGAGGGATCCATGTTCGGCAACATACCCCAGCTACTGTATGGCCCAAAGAAAGGATTGGGATATCCTTGAAAATGCGGCCCCAGTCCCGGAGGTCCGAACCAAACAGGATAAGGGACCTGCTCTTGAGAGACGCCAGTACCGTGCTCCTGAACTGCCTGAGGAGTGGGGTGATCCATGTTACCTGAAGAGGATGTCCCATGGGTACCCGATACATCAGACTCTCCATGACCACGGTCTTGATCGAGCGGCCAGCATGGCGTCGGAGGCACCTCACCTCCAGCAAGAGGGTAACCCGCAGAACGGAGTTGCTGCGTGTCAGGCTGGGCACATATGTCGGCAGCTGAGGCGTTGGCTGGGTGATCCTGGGTTGGTTTGCCTTCGGCCATAGTAGTGTCATGCGGCGGTGGAGAGTCACCCGACGTTAAACGTTCCTGATCGCTGGACGGGGACTTGCGCAGAGAAACAGGCACCGAAGGTTGGTCGTTAATGCTTTTCTGATTCAGCGCGGTGACCTGAGCTGTATCGCTGGCACTTGTGATACTGTGACGATCAGCTTTGGGTGAGGAAGCCTGTTGCAACTCCGTGGGATCCGTGGATGAAGGAGGCAGTTCTGCCGGGGGTTTTTCATGGCGTTTGCGAAGGGAAAAAGGATCGTCACCAGCTTTCACGTTGGAGGTACTCGCCAAGTCCTTCTTCATGACGAGGCGGGGTTTAGGACGTTCGGAGAACGTAGATTGAGTGACGCTCCCCATACCACTTGCAACAGGCACCATTGAGACACCACACTTACAGATGAATTCGCAATGATTAACGGTGAAGAGTTGTCAGAGGTGTATGTACATACCTCTTCTTCAGACGATGCAGGTGACACTGTCCTGCCTCTCCTTCTTTGAGCACGTTCAGGAGCTTTCCCTTTGTCTGTTCCAAAGGACGACCGTCTCGGGACCTCGACAATGACGCGCTTCCGAGCCTTCGCAGGGCGGGTTGAGTTGTTGGCTTTGGCCTTCCACTTGCGAGATACCACTAACTCCTCGCCGGCCGAGGCCGACATATCGTCAGCCGATGACTCTTCTTCGTCCTCGATGCTCACATCCTCATTCTTCTTGCCCTTCTGCTCCTCCGGTTGGAACTCCGAGCCCGAAGGAGAGCTGATGTCTTGAACCTTGTCCAAATCGTCCAAATCGACAGCGGTCACGGCAGGCTGCACCACTACTGCACGTCCCTTACGGTCGGGTAAGTACCTCTTTTTGACAGCATGAGACACCTCTCGTATCTCATCTGAGTCGGAGAGGGACAAAGCGCTGCTCGACTTCACCGGCTGTGCCTTCTCTTTGCGTTTGGGGGGTGCACTGTCTTCAGAGTCGGGGATGGTGATCGTTTCCTGCGCAGGCGGTAACTTCTTCTTTTTTTTGATGCGTATCGGGCCAACATTGGGTTTTCGGGGCGGACCTGTCCTATCCATCGATCCATCTGCGAACAATCTTTTGGCGAACGTGTGTGGTGAGTCGGGCTCTGGAGCGCCGCCAATGATGACAGGCATACGTAGTGTGCGCAAGTCAGCTGATACAATGATAAGTACATTGCTGGCGAAGTTCGTTGAGAAACATACGAATGAGTTTCGGGTCGTGTTTAAAATACAACCTATCCTTCGAAGGATCATTGAAAGCGGCAATAAGAAGAGAGCAGTCGTTCACGGAGAGGTCTGATATTCCTTTAGAGCCACCCTTTGAGCGCGAGCGTTCTTCTCCAGGGAAGGGAACAGAGTCGGGAAAGTTATGGCATACCACGCCGCTGCTGGCAAGTTTGCTTGGCAATGCTTTCCAAGGGAATAGCTTTCGTGCCGCCCATTGACAGCCCATCCTCGCTAGACACACAGGCAAGCTAAGTACCAACGCACAGCAACAGCGATTGAAAGACTAGAACTCACTCAAAGCCTGCACAAAGGCGCTGCGCACACGCGCGTGGTCCTCCACTTCATTGGTCTCTACGATCTCTGGTTCCTCGCCACCCTCGCCTCCTTTCGCCTCCTTTGAATGCTCGCCACGTTTCAACACCTTCGACTGGTCACCATCTTTCGACACCTTCAACTCCTTGCCATCTCTCAATTCCTTCGAATGCCCGCCAGACGACCCAGCTCTGGATGGGTCTGTTCCAGATGCCCCGTCGAAAGCAAGTGCGACATTTGCTAGTGACGATTTGTTGCTAAAAAAACGATCATTATCTGCCACCGGTACCAAACGTCCAACATACTAGATGTGTGCCTTGAAATGAGCTAGCATTTCGTCCTCATTTGCACGACACCGCTCCTGGAAGAACTACGCAACGTGATGCCAGAAAGACGTCAAAGCCTGAACACTGCAGGGAGCACGCGGATACTCACATTCTCAGCGCCAGGAGTGGCAAACACTATTCCAAGGGAAGAGTCTTGATTCACGACACTGCCTGCAATGATCATTGCAGTCTCGAAGCTATGCGCCTTCGCCATTCCCGCCAACTACTCAAATGTCAGTCACGCAATCTGACAACACACTTCACGTACCGCTTGGCAATGATGCTTTGCTTGGCGGAAGAAGAGCGCTTGTCTGTGTCCCACCGTCTTCCCGTCATTCCCTGCGTTGAGATCGTCGAAAGTCGTGAGGATCTGTTGCCACGTCTCAGGATACGCTGTGCGGAATTGGTCATAACACCTTTTTATTGTTTGCACTGTAATGATACTGTTAGTTTAGATCGCATTCTCACGCTCATCAAACCTGAACGCACTTGATGTCGCTGGTTCCGTATCATCGTCACCCAGCCGTGCAATCTCATCATCCCTGTTAGCCATGTGGAACCTCTGGTAGATGTTCCAATAGTTCATTGTGCAACTGCGCGAGAACTGACGGTTGAAACGGTTCAGTACCTGGTGAAAGGGCAGGACAACGCGATCAGCTAGCCTGCTGAACTCTGCATGGATGCCTTGGAATGCATCATCTAGAGTGGCCGCAACGCTAGCTGGGGTTCGTCCGGGAATAAATTGCTGATCCTTGTTCACATCAGCTTCTTCCTCGTCTGCACCGAGCAAGGCACCTCCAGGGCGACTTGTGCGTGGAGGGGGTGAGGGTGTCTCAGGTCGATCAGGATAATCAAAGTCAGCGGCGTCAAAGTCTAACGCGGTACCATCGAACGCCGTAACAGTTGGTTGGGCGGTGGCAGGACCAGGGGCACGGGGAGTCAGCTCGTTAGCGCCATTCTCGGTGAGCTGAGAATCATTGGATGACGATGCTGGCAGCCCTTGGGTGGACTGTCTCGCAGCGCGAACCTCTGCCAACACCTCCCTCAGGTCGCACAAAGGGGAAGGGGGAGGGACTGCAACAAGCCGGTTAGTCGGTATGCGGTACGTCATACTCCCGAAACTCGGTTACTCACTCCGCGCACCATACAACTTCATTCCTTCAGGCAGCTCGGATGCTGAACGGGGTTTGGATGGAGGAACACGCGCAAGGGTGACTTCTGGGCCAGTTGACACTGAGGCGCGACGCACAACTGTGGAGACCCATGAAGACGAGCCAATGGTCACCGGTAGGGCCCACGTACCTCCAGTCGCGATGTCATTAGATGCTGAGACAGCGAATGGCGGCGAGGAAAGGTTGACATTGGCCGTGTCCTCGAGGGGACCTGCCATGGCCGACGGTCCCTCGTGTGAGTCCAGTTTCAAAGCTAAGTTGACAAACGTACCCTGATGTTTCATTTTGCAAGTCAGAAAAGGTGACTGGCTGGACACACCGTCGAAAAGGTGACTGGCACATGGAATATGTGAGCTGCGCTGTTCCGGCGCGTTGTCGGAGGGTTGCGCCGGGGGGGGTGAAGTCCGAACAGCTTGAAAATCATCTAACAAACGCTCGCGTCGTGTTCCAGCATCCCGAACCAGCCCAGTGTCCCGTTCTGTAGCCTTTACCTTGGAGCGAAGACGGGTTGGGGTCTGGATAGGAGGAGGGGAAGGGAGTCATCGGCCACCACCAAGTTGCTCCAGTGACTGGTCTGCCGATGCAGGAGGTGACCCTTCCATACTCCCGACATTTGTCGGACCAAATGGGAGAGTGGGACTCATCTGGACGAGGATGGTCAGTGTCTGTTGCGGAAAGCGCCAAAGACGCACCTGATGGGCGGCGCAACTGGGGGTTGGAAAATCGCGAGGAAGTCCTGGGAGCCGCTAGCTCTCTCGAATTTATCCCTGCGGGTTTGTTGATTCCATTCGGCATGGAAGTTAGAAAGAAGTGGCCATGGTCCATGGTGTCGCTCCGAAGCACGCTACCCTTTCAGGGCGGAAGCAAGAAGCTGTCCACGGTCTGCCCGGTTATAGTAGACATAAATAGATAAAGTTTATGTCGGAGCTATCAAGGAAGGATCGATGCCGCAAACAATGAGCTGCTGAGGGACGAATCTTCTGCGGTTGAGCGGCGACCCACTGACACCTCGGGTGCGGCGGAGTGCCACCATACTGAAAAATGGCCGTGTCTGAGGTTCTGAGAAGGCTTTTGAATATGACATTGATTGCTCGAGCTCCGTGTCTGCAGGATACCCGCGGTGTTATTCTAACGCACGGTTCCAGAATGGATTTTCAAAAATTTATTAGAGGTGCATAACTAGTACCTATTCTATAAGTCCATACAAGTAAGTCGCTTCCTGATAGGCCATGCCACGCGCAGCCAGTTGCAGTGCAAACTGAGACGCTGACGAAGTGTCTTGCCTTGTGCGGATCACAAAGTCCACCACTGCTGTCGTGTAACCATGTGCACGCAGATACTCGGTTGCTTGCCGACCAAGAACGTTGGTATGAGTTTCTCCGAGTGGAGCAATGAAGGGCTCCACGACGCCGCGCAGGGTGCGCATGTGCATGTAAACAAAGGTAGTCATCGTGATGTCAGCCCCGTGGTCTGCCTGCGGGGAAGTCAAAGATCGGTTACGGTGTACATCTGCAAGCATGTCAGACGGACATGAGTTTGTGGTCAATGTCATCAAAGGATGTGGCTTGCCTAACGATGAGGCGGAGCCCACAGTTGAAGCGCTAGCTGTGGTGGCAGTTGGGACAGTTGTTGACAGAGGAGTTGACTTGCGTAACGATAAGGCGGAGCCCACAGCTGGAGCAGAGCCAGTTGTGGTGGGGCTAGGGACATTTGCTGTGGATGGTCCCGCATCGACTCGCAAAGCATCTATAAACCGCCGATGGATGGTATCCACATCATTGACGGTGGGAGTACCTGTGTTGTACATTGACTATTGTACATAGGGTTGATGACAAACTCACCCGCAACGATCGTTCCACCATTCGTTGCTGACGGAGGCATGTTCTCTTGTATACCTTTCACGATCATGTTGGCGAGCGCCTCCCAGAAGGTGGTAACGCGCAGCCAGCGATAATGCGTAAAACCCCGCTGGGATCTCACAGCGCTCTCTCTGATACGTTGAGATGAGTTGTCACTTGGTGCTATTGGGAGTTCAACTTACCTGCTGCGATGGATTCCAGGGGGGGAACCAACAATGACCACGTAAAAGTCATCCGATGTCCCTGTAAAAAAATTGCGTACAGCAGTGGCGTGCTCAAAGGCACACAACAACTCAGAAGTAGATGGTGTATCGGAGAGTTGCGCAACGACAGGTTTCACCGCCTGATACAAAGCCCGTGCCTCTGTCATCGAAAGGCACTGTATTGCAATCGGGAGGGGAGGTGTTGAGCGACCACATTGTATAGCGGTAGGACTGGCGTGTTAGGAGGGGAACGGAAGGATTAAGATGGAAGTCTCAGTGAACGGAGGGTGAAATACAGACGCACCTAGCCGTGCAGATTCCTGTTGGTTTGTCGCCCTTGGAGAGGACTACCCACACTTGATTCTGATTAGGCATACTGAGCGAGCGAGTCGTCCGTGATCCAGATGAAGTTTTTATATGGGAGAGAAGTTCCGTGAACATGTATGGTACAATAGCATCGGAGCCTAAGCACTCACTGTTGGGTCCACACTGGGGCCACGGACCAGAATGCATTCCTCCGCAGCCTTCAGCTGGACACGGGTTCCAGAAGATCGGCAATGCGCTCAATCGTGACAGTTTCTCAGCCCATGTAATTTCCTATGCTCTGAGTCTAGGGTGCTGCCGTGTTAATTAATTCTTGACTGAGCGTCTACCTCCGCCGTGACGTTGCACTGGGGCCGAGGATTCCTGTTTTGTGTAGCTGGACAGGTCAGGCTGGTCGTGGATGCTGATAATATGTAACTCTCTTCCACTCCCATCAAGATGATACTACTTTGTGAACATGGTTATACCATCAAGTTTACTCAGCTAGCGGTAAACGCAAGTAAAACAACCCACCCGATCGCCCGCGCCTGCATCATCGAGTGCACCACCGGGCGTACAGAACGCTTCAAGATGCTCGATTAGGAGACTTCTTTGTGAACACGTGTAAGCCACAGATCAAGATGGATTAAGTACAAGGGGTAATATGTAATATCGCCGCGGCCTGTGTGGCGTAACGGAGAATATGGAGAAATGGGCATGTGCGTGCTTCAAGATGATGCTCGATTTAGCAGACTACCTTACACTAACACTGAATACGTGTAGACTACACGTCAAGACGTAGGACAAGCGATAGTAGATACTTGCGAAAAGCTGGCATGTCAACCTCCTGCAAACGAGTTACATGACATCCGCGGATTATCGCTGCGATCTGGGCAACTACCCATAGACCGCAGTCAACCGCATTGGACTGCACGGCTTCGGTCTGGTGCGTGATTGGCGGGTTTTCAGTTTCTTTAGTTCAGGAGTGTGCAACTCACTATGACGGGGAGAGCAAGCCACTCGGGTTGAGCGACAGGAGGAAGTCCGCGACGCGTGCACGCAATGTTAGACAACCGCGTGATGAAAGTGAGGATGTCCTGCAGTGTTGGACGATAAGAGTCTTGTACCAGTGGGAGGGTTAGGGAGACGTACAGGCAAATCGTTCGCCCATGGTTGTTGTTCTGCGACACTGTCGAACAATAGAAGTTGTTGGCTCTCGAAGTGGATGCTACATAAAACCCAGTGACCCCATGATGAAGGACGGTGGATAGGAAGGATCCAGACGCTTTTCTCCCAGAACTTGGTGTGTGACGTGTTCCGCCACAAATCTTCATCGGTCGCATGATACCTAATACGGAGGAGGTCATGCGTGGTAAAGACGGCGACTTGCGATGCCTCGTGTCCGAGAATCTCGGAATAAACAAGCGCAGCGCAACCATTGACGCAGATATCATTGAGGCGTGCATCGGGGCTTACCAACATGCGGATATCCTTGGCTTCGAACACAATGGCTCCAAGGCCTTCAGTGGCAGCCCTAACACAGTCTCCGAAGGATAAGGAACCACTTGAGGGGACAACAGGCACTTCAAAGAAGTCTTCTGAGAGATTCTCGTTAATAATTGCTCAGTTTGGACGTTCAAAAGGAAAAAAAGTGTAGGGTTACCTCTGGTACTTTCCATTCAAGATGGATTTGCGGTGCCTGTGATGATTGCTCCTCCACCTCGTCCTCAAAGTCAGCGACCTCGAGGACATCGGCTAGCAAGACTTGTTCAGGGGTGATGTTGACATCTTCTGTAGCATCTGCTGTGGGTTCAATGGCAGAGTTGATGTCATCCTCCGCTACCATATCTATTGGAATGCTGCAGACGAGGGGTGGCAACCACTGTAATGGTGGATTGGACAAGGGATCTATGCCCGCAAGCTTGTTTGCCAACTGTATAGCTTCATGGGCGTGTGAAGCATAGCGGGCTGCAGACGACAAGGGTGTGGACCACTGGACCTGCATCTGGAGCATGTCCTCGCGGCGTTCACGTAAGAGAAAACTAAATCCAGAGTCTGCATGAAAGTCAGTGATCTGCTCGCAGATCAAAGTGATACTAACATTCCGGGAGTCGCACAACCAGTTCCAGCACAGCAAGTTCTCTGCCGAACCAGCGGCACATGTTGTCTGCTTCCCGGCCTAAACGAATCTGCTCCTCCTGACAGCGGTCACGTTTCAAAAGGGCTCTGATACCATCACGAACATCTTGGTCTTCCAGCCAACGTGGGATCTGTCCGTCAGATGGTGTGATCCAAATGTCTTGCAGCAATGTCTGGTCGCTACGCAAGTCGGCGAGTTTGGTGGGGAGAGGAGTGGGTAACGGAATTGCACACTCTGGGTCGTATAATTGTTCTAGTTGCTCGCAATACTTGTTAAATTTGCGGATTGCCGACATAAGCGCTGGCTGGCGCTTTGCAATGGCTTTGCGAGTCTGTTGGTGGAGTTTCGTGCCTTACCAAGATGTTTACTTTGACGTCACTCAAGTCACATGAATTGGGTACGAACCAAGAGCCTTATCTTTGCCGCCTACCGCACGGTCTAGCTTGTCCCATTCAAAAAAACTTCCTATCCCCCGTTTGCGAATGTTGATTTTCAGGTCGCGCGCCATCAGAAGTATCTTCACAAAATCGAGATTGACACCAGTCAGTTCCGGGAACTGATCTTGTACATTCAAGGAAGAATAGAGTGCTTCCACCTTCTCCAACAACCGATTGTGCGTGCGTTCCATGCTGTCAAGCGCATCGAGAGCATGTTCAGCATGTTGGTCTTTGGCGATGGTGGCACGGGCATTCTGCAGAGCGCGGTCGCAAGCGTCTAACTCAGCTTGCAGACCGAGCACTGTGTCCAGTTCTTTCTTGAGTTTGGCGGGAGCATCTGTGATTTGTGTTGGTAAGTTAACAAAGTGTGAGTGAAAGTCACCGACGTGCACGGATCGATAACTGTGCCTTGCGTTGGTCAGCCCATTGCTTGCGGAGATCTGGAACGGAGACAGGACAACTATCCAGGGCTTTCTGTGCAGCTTCGCCTTGTTCCCGTACCCCCTTTTTGAGGCGTCGCTTCAACCAACCACCGAGGTCATGTAACATCTCTGTTGCGACCGACGTAGCTTGCCTGTCAATCAGCCACAGTCTCCGTTGCCGCTACAAGATTTCAGTTCACTATTTGCACTGTTGACATGGGAACTTACTGCCGAAGATCGCTCAATCCCAATCAACTTGATGAATCGTGACCATAGTCTCTCGGTACCCTCGCCATCAGTCAAACCAAGGCCTTGAATGAGCCGTGGGTTGTACTCGAGCTG
The DNA here is from genome assembly GCA_038088675.1 of Xanthoconium separans. Classification (NCBI taxonomy): domain Eukaryota; kingdom Fungi; phylum Basidiomycota; class Agaricomycetes; order Boletales; family Boletaceae; genus Xanthoconium; species Xanthoconium separans. The sequence continues at coordinate 3,786 of JBBPJL010000613.1, read as the reverse complement.
GCACGCCCATTCGTGACCATACGCGTGCATGGCAGTAGTGGCAAAGCGGAGGCGAGACGTGATGCTGGTGCCCAGTATATCATACTGAATCCTGCTCGTGATCGTGTCTGCAATTGATTCTGAGAGCACATACCTTTGCGATTGAACGTTCAATGACACACCCTATATCGTAGAGAACGACAACTGTTGCAGTCGCCGGTAGAAGAGAAAAAAGATGATCAATAAGGGCAATTGAGTATTTCTGCTGCTCGCCGGGAGAATCTATATTGGCGAAGAATAGCGGTATGTCGTGGCGACATATAAGTGCCATTATACCAGTGTCGTCATAACTTTCCATTGACGACTTTTGCTTTTTGCCATCCGCCGCTTCGTGGGTTGATTCGCAATGATCGACAGCTTCGTCGGGTACACGCGCCTGCCGACAAGAAGCAGGTCGTTTGCGAGCCTTCTCAATGCGTTTGCCAACATCATCAACCTGCGATTTTGGGAGGAAAAACCGTGGGTTGTAAAAAACCGGTGATTCGCCAGCTGAGCGGCGGTGTCGGTGATGAAAGTTGCCATCGGTGGCAACATGGATGTCGGCGCCATCAATGAGGGGCTGGCCAAACGAATTTCCCCCGAAACAAGCGGGGCACCGTTGAACAAGAACAGTATCACAGGAGAGTGCTGAGGAGCTTGTCGAGGAGTGGGCTGGACTGGCATCACATGCTGCAGATACCGCCTCACGATCGTTGGGACCTGATATTTGGGAGGCAGGGAAGCTTGAAGGAGTGTTTTCCAAGCCGGGGAGAGTGTCATTTGATTCAGTAATAGATGAGGGTACAGGTGTGGACGTGTCCATGTGTTTTGCAATTCGCTGGCGACACTCGGAGAGGGCTGTCTCCAGTCGGCGCTCGAGTTCAACCTGAAGAACGTCAATCCATTGTATAGCCCGCCCAAGACTTCGCCGGAATGGCTCTTGCATGGCTGAACCCTGTGGATCCGTCAGTTGGTGTGGATCGATTGAGCTGAGTGACTAACATTTTTCGCCGTCATTCGATAGCCACGGCGCATGTAGTGCGTGTGCAGCGCAACAGCTAATGCGTTGACGGCATCACACGAACGTTCAAACAGAGCTCGATAGAACGCAAGTAATTCAACCGATACTGCCATACGGGGCTGGGATGGGGCGGTGGGGAATAGTCCATGAAAGAGAAGAACTTGAGGAAGGGACGCGCATGTACATGATCGCACTGTGATTGTGATGAAATCTGGGGTGTTTTAGACAATGAGACCGACGGTAGATAGCAGAAATCTTACAGTCATTAAACAGCGCCGTGATTTCACTATTCTTGAAGATACTGCATCCTCCTTCACAGTGGGTAAGAATGGTGGGGGGAGGCGTCGGGGGTTTCCCCAGCGAGCGGGCCAAGTATGCGAGATAAGGTTGGATTAAAGCGGGAATCAGGGACTGCCACCTATCATACTGATTGGTGATAGTGACGCGTCGAGCAGGGACGTGGGAGGAGGGATCAGATTCGATGGAAGGAAGTTCGTCACCATCTGCATAGTCGAACTCAAGGGGTTGATCAACCGGTTCAACCGGCAGTGATGCAGGAAGTTCCTGACTACTAGTGTCGACCGTGGTTGGGACATTGGCGGATGCAGTTGAATCATCATTGGGCGGGGGTGGGTTCAAGAGGGCATTCAGTTGCGCTAGAAGTCGTTGGCGCTTGAGCTGTCGGCCAGGTATCGTCACTGGGTTGGCATTACCCAGTCGCTTGCGATAGCGGGGTCTGCGGGGAGAGGTAAAATGTTGCCCAAGGCCTTGGCTGGTGCTGGGCTGGGCTGCCCGGCTGTCGAGGGCAAAAGGCATGAGGGTTGCGATGGACGATGAAAAAGTATCTTACATGCACTGGGGAGCAACACATGGAATCCGCATGTCGGGCAACGCATAGCTGAGAAGCATTGGGAAGCAACCAGGAAGCGCATGTAATCCGCATGTCGGGCAACGCGTAGCTGAGAAGCATTGGGAAGCAACCGGAAGGCGCATGGTAACCAGCTGACAGGCGACGTCATTGCGCTTCCAAAGCGCCTGCAGAGCCGCCGCAGGCATTCTGGGTGGAACCGGAAGATGCCGAGACGGATGGATGGACCTCTCGGGTCATTTGTACTCCGACACTTAAGGGTACCTCTCAGGTCCCGAATCCATCGGAAAACTGGTGCCTGAGGTGGTCATCGCCATCTTCACCAAAAGCGCCGTAGGTAGGTTCTTCATCCATGGAACCATCACAGTCTTCATTGTTGACGCTTGTGGCTCTAGTGCTCTGAGAGATTACACTCGACTGTGGCACTGAAGTCGCTGTGCTAACAGATGGGTTGCGCGATGCCGGGGGATTGGATTGGGCATGTGCGGATTTCACACGCGATGTCCATTGTTTCACCTTCGACAGTGCTTCAGCCTTGTGGTCGTGACCTCTGGGGGACAAGCGCATTAGGTTGATGAAAAAAAGAGTAGACTCGGTCAGTATCAACATGATGGTCAATGGGTACAAAATACTGACGTGTTGGTCGACTCAGACTGGATGGGCTCTATGTCACATCCGTCACCTTGTGGCTGTGCCATTCCGCGGAGTTTGGCCGCCGCGGCGATGAGTTGTGTCACTCGAAGACGGCGAGCCTGTCCAGCTGCCAGGAGTTCTCGCATCCCTGGCCCACTGCTGGGCTTCTTGGGCTGCCCTGCACTGGCACTTTGGCTTGGAGGGCTATTGTCCTCATTGGTGGTGAGGGCGGCTAAAGATCAATCATGATTCAAGTCAGAAATGCAACGTTCTACATGCATCTTGGGTGCTAAATGCTTACCGGCCGGAACCTTTGCAGCACTGACACCATCCTTAATAGGTTTTTTTACGCTTGGACGCACAGGCTTCTTCGTCATGGCACGCTTTGCAGTCTGCGAAGTTTCCATGGCATCCTCCATGGAGGCTACGTTAGCCAAGGTAAGTAGCGCGTTTGCATGCTTTGTGGACTCAATATCTAATTGGTGAGCGTCGTCAGCCCGTTTTTGTGTGGGGGTGCGTCGCTTAGCTGGCGCATCTGGCTTCCCAGGATGCTTGGTAGCATTCGCTGCCCGAGTGCGCCGGGTAGGTTCAGTAGAAGCTTGCATAATGAGTGATTGAACGAGGGACTATCGGTCAGTTGAACGGACAGTGGGAGGGGGTTGAGGGGAAAGCCAATAAATTTTTTGGAAGACGACGCCCTCCCTTATGTATGTCATTTCGAATTGCTCAGCCTCATGCTCTAACTGCATACGTTCCTAGTTACCGGAAACTTTGTCAGAGTTTTTTCTAAGTTTGAACTCCAGGACACAACCCTACTACTTGGCTAACCAACGGCGTTGCGTGTCAACGTTTGGTTGGCCTCCGCCGGTTCCTCATGCCCTTTAGTATGTGTCGTTTTGAATTGCTTAGCCTTGCACTCTAACTGTATATGTTCCCAGGTACTGGACACTGTCAATTTTTTTTCTAAGTTCGAACTCCAGGACGCAACATCAGTAAGATCACAAAAGTTCTGAACTGACTGGAGGTACTGGAGCCAGTTTATTCAGTAGTTCAGAGACCTAGTGGATCAGTATACCATGGTCTCCAAAGCAATAGAAATCCAATAAATCAGTGCTCCAAAATTGTCAGTAGTTCAGTTGTCAAATTGATTAGTTATTCAGTAGTTCCAGTAGTTCCAGCTGCTCAGCAGCCTAGTATTCCAGCATTTCCAGTTATACCAGTAGTCCAACTGCAAAGTGGCACAGTG
>JBBPJL010000612.1:0-15376 GCA_038088675.1 Xanthoconium separans | reverse complement strand
CGAGTGTCCCCAAATCCCTCTGGATGTTGACACTCTTCTGAATCTCTCTCGCATGCCCGCATTGCGGAGCTTCAGCTCCAAGATGCGCAGCACATTGCCAAACCAGATCCCTCCTTCCGACTCGCCCTTCATTTTCTCTACCTTGGACAGTTTCAATTTAAATTCTAATCACTTGAAATCCATATCGTATTTATTCTCTCGAATTCAACTCCCCGTTGCCACACATCCTTCTGCACACTTTCGCTCTTGTCCTTCTCGACACACTCTCTACCTTTTTTTCCACCATTCAGACGTCTGGCAATCCTCACAATCTCCAGTTCCTGGAATTGTTCCAGCTTTCCTGTTGCAACCCAGATAGCAGGCTCACAGTCGGCTTCAAAGACTTGAAGCCATGCATGGCATTCTGCAATCTCAATTACATCGACATCCTCGTCGACTGGAATTCTGTGGAGCTCACAGACGGCGACTTGCCCAGGCTGGCATCCGCATGGCCTCATCTACAAGTCCTTCTGATCAACGAGGGTGGGTGGAACACGCCTGGTGGGATCACGCCCGCCGGACGACTACTTCAGCTTCTAGATACATGTCGGTCGCTGAACACGATTTCCCTCGCCATCGATCCGCGAGACGATGTCGACATCCCGACACGTCCTTGAACTGGCCGTGCCACGACAGCTCCCCTGAACTCAATGTCCTCGACTCGTTCATCGAACCCGATGCCATGCCAGGGATGGCGGCATTCTTTTCTTACCTCTTTCCCTGCTCCTTTTTCATCCTGAAATACTGGAACAGGATGGACTTTGGACGATTTCATGAGTACCGGAGTCGGTGGAGGTACAAACAACTTTGGGACGATGTGGATAGACGGATCTATGCTGCTATCCATCGGGAACATGTCTGGGGCAGTAACCCATGTCCCCATTGTGGGAGATAACGAGTGGGGTGGCCTGGGGTGATATGGTAGTATAGTAGCTAAATGTTCTATGGCTGCGAGGTTGGCATGTACTTGGTAGCTCCAGAGCGACCGCACGACGCGAACTCCCAGCCCCAGAAAAAGTTGAGGGGTAACTTGTGTATAGATAACCATTCCATGTGGACGCATGTATATACAAATCGTCGTCATCCAAAACCACCCAACACTACTACTCTGAGTCGACGCCGCCCACAAACCTGTCCAACACGCCCACCAACGGCCTCCACCGCCGCCTCGCATTAAATATCATCGCATGGTCCAGCGCCTCAAAGTACAACACCTCCAACCGCCCCCGCTTCCAATACGCCTCCGCCTCCGCCTCACCCGTCAAGTACCGCCGCACCGCCTCGGCGTTCACCACTTGGTCATTCTCGCACAGCACGACCGCCACGTCCCGCCCACCACCCCCGCCCTCGCCCCCGTTCACTTCTATGTCCATATCCGCGTCCAAGTCCTCCCGCCACAGGATGTTCTCCGCCCAGAAAAAGTGCCGCGAGAGCGTGCGCGCCACGTCCGCGTCGCGGCTCGAAAAGTACCACAGTAACCACTCGTTAGCGGTGCGCGGCGTGCGATACATGAAGTTGTACGCCACGTCGGGGAGGTGGAGAAGGAAGGGGATCGGGTCGATGAGGAGCAGCGCTGGGATGCGTGCGGCGAGGTTGTTGTTGTTGTTGTTGTTGCTGTCGTCGTCGTCGTCGTCGTTGTAGTTGTCGTTGTTGTCGTCGGACGCACGGAGGATCTGTGCAGCGACGACGGTGCCGTATGAGTGGGCGGCGAGGACGACGTGCTTGAAGGAGTGCGTGTCGAGGACCTGGCGGAGCGCAGAGAGGAGGGCAGGGCGGGGGAGAGGCGGGTCGCTGATGCGGGCGCTGATGGAGAGGAATTCAGGGACGATGATGCCGACGTCTGGGTGTGCCGATGCGAGGTCGGCGAGGAAGAAGGTGTATGGGAATAGTCCGACCTGTGGACGTGACAGTGAGACATCTGTATGCAACGCCGATCTAGTACACTTACACCAATGCCATGAAGGAAGAGGACTGGACGCTTATCGAGCGACCGGTGGGGGCGATACCAGTACGAGAGACCTTGTGCGCTGGAACGGCGCGAGAAAATGGTGAGCGGACGAGGTGGGAACGACCGAAAGAACGCCTGGTGGGTATGATGACGAAACCCGAGCGCATATAGTCCAACACAAGTCACGAAATCGACGACGCCGACGATCTGAAATGTCATTGAGATCAATCACACCCTGCACACAACACGGGGAACCCACCAAATACCACACCAACGGTCTATGCACCATAGGCACCGGATCGAGCGTCAACCGCATGCATGGCGTCGCCTCGTTGTACCCGTCTGCGAGCGCTGGCCCGAGGACTTGCTCGATGACCGCGAGGTAGCCCGCGATCTCGTCCTTCCACGCCTCCCAGCGCCCCGCATCCATCGGCGTCGAAAACAGGGCCCACAACAGCCATTCCACCATGTTCTCTTTGCGAAAGTGGCTGGCGTGGAAGAACCATCCGGACGGGTAGTTGGCGGAGCCGAGCCAGGCGGCACATTGCGTGAAGAGCGCCTGGCGTTGTGCTTGGGACATTTTTGGGTGGACCGCCGCCTGACGAGATGAACATCGGCGGGCTGACGAGCGTGACGAAGAACTTGAGCGGCGATGCGTACCTTTTGAAGATAACGTCGTCTCGGGAGGTAAACACATACGAAGAATGCAGCCTCCAAAGGTGCGTACCATCGCAGACAGGCATACAAAAGTTTCCATGTCGGGTTAAGAATGGTAGGGGCCGGTCCTAGCACCATCCAGACGACGACAAGTATGCTGAGTGGCGCGACGAGCCGCAGTGCTGCGATCGCAACCGTGATGAAGATGTATTCCGGTATGCTTTTACCAATCATCATATTGAAAAGCAAAGCCTGACTTGGACTTGGCCGTCAATAAGTGACTGCGGACATGAGGACTGGTGTTCGTGGCGGTGTTGACGCGAACAGCCATCGCTTCAACACGGATGCCTACATACAATGTGGTACTAGTACATTAGGAGTACATATGAGGGTGATCCGATACACGTGTATAGATGCCAACAGCGGGTGAAATGGATACATACCCACCAGCAACTTCAGAAACTCGCACGTCTGACCTCGTTCATTCGCCAAGAGATTGTAGTGCATAGACCCGAGCCCTCTCTTGCGCTTTGACGAACACGTCTTCCCATTGCTTTCTCGAAATCTCCGAATCCAGTCTGTCTGCCATCGCAGACGTGCTCCACGACCAAGAAGATGAGTCGGCATGTTGCTGCATGATTGCCCCAAAGAAATCCGCCAGCGCGTCGACGGATCGGGGATGAATGATCGAGTCGGCCACGTTGACAGACAAGGGCGTTCTAGGGATGAATCCAGCGGCGCGCGCTAACTCGAGCGCTGGGGTGGCCTTGGTGTAGCCACGTGTGTCCATGGCAAGACAGAAATGATGCAGCGATTCGAGTCGTTGGAGAAGCTGGAGGAGGCCGTCTGGCGTGATACCACCTCCCATTTTCCAACCCCAGTCATCATTTATGAGGAGATATTCTAGTTGGGGGGATGCGGAAGCCAACTCCAACAAGTCATTGTCCGTCAGGTTGACGGCGGACGCGATATTGATGTCTAGACGTCGGAGCTGGTCAAAGGACTTGCAAGGCCTGATGTCGTCCATGGTAAGGAAATACCGTTCCAAACCGTGATTATTGGAACTTGGGGACCGTGCCTGAAGCAACCTCAGGCAGACAAGAGAGTGAGGGGAACAGCTTTTCTGGACAGATATTAAAAAGGATTGGAGGACATGCTTGGGAGGACAACTGTCGATATTGACAGTGAGGGACGCGACTGCTGGTAGTCGGGTATCCGCGAAAAGCCTTGAGACAGGCTCTAACGACTGAGAATATATTTCCAATTCGCGCAACTTCGAGAAGTGAAGTATGGTGTCGGAAGAAGCGATATGGTCCGCTACAGCGGCGCTCAACGAGAACGATGCATTAGTCAGGAAAGGTGTGCGGGAGAGATGTGCGATGGTGTCGCTGTCCAAACTGGTGTACGGACAAAATAAATCCTGCAAGTTCGTCCAGCGGCGTACAAGAACGGAGATGGCTTCGTCGGAGCCGACCTGGGGACGACGCATGCGTATCCGAAATTTCCTGATATTTGGGCAGAGATCGCCAAGCGATTGGGGGAAGCTGTGAAATGGAGGAACGTCTCCAAACACGAAATTGATCTCAAGGGAGGTCAGCGACGGAACCGCGAGGTGGTGCATTAAAGGGAATGTTTCTCGTATGAACTCCCAGCGCAAGACGCGGAGGTTTGGGAACATGGGCTCAAGGGTGGGGGGATTGAAGAGTGTTTTAACAGAGTCCCAGTTGAGTCCTCTCGTGAAATCCAAAACGGATCGAACGCGGCGTGTGTAATTTCGAAGAGTGTCCCACTCGGTTGGCTTTAGTGGCCTACTGAATGAATACCACTTGAGACGATGTCAACATGAATGAGGGTACAAGAAAACCGAAAATCAACCTACCGTGTATCCCGGATATATTCGATGTGAAGCTTCAGGAAGGCATCGAGCAAGAGGAGACAGATTGACCAACTCTGTCCAGAGCACGTCTAATGCTGGCTCTTTGAACGTACGACATGTCTTGGCCAGAGCAACAAGATCAGCGGTGGCACGTTGTGTACGCTGCTTGTTGGTCGGACTTGTGGAATAGCAATGACCAGAGATATTAAGGAGAATCTCTTCTAGACGCAGTGCACGGTGCATGTAAGAGAACGTCGTGATCATCGGAAACTTCCGTCTCTTCCGTCTCATCTGATCGAGTCGGCTAAAAATGGAAAAACAAAACAGAACCACGCGCTTCTCATCCAAGAGATCCTTTTCAACATATTTGTGCAGTGTCGTACTTCGTCTGGTGGATGGAGACCGGGCTCTGATCTCGCAGCTCTGGCAAGGACCTGTCGTGCATTCAAAGAACCTGCGCTGGATGTGCTCTGGGAAGAGCTGAACAACCAACTCCCGCTAGCACGCTGTCTTCCGCAAGCATGTCATGAAGGCCAAGATTATTTTGTAAGATAATTCCCCCGCAGTATCGTTTTACTTTGGACATTGACTTCCGCTAGGGTATAGTGCGGTCCTATTCACTTCATAGAACACCCACACAGACTGAGTGGGATATCCTGCAAAGTTACACACGTCGCGTTCGACACATACACGTAGAGTCCTCGTCATGGGGACCCAAACTCTGCCATAAATCCCTCATCAGCCTGTCGAAAGCTCCCACAACGGAGCTACTCTTTCCAAACCTCCGCTCTCTGCGTATTGACTACGTACATGAACTGGAACATTTTTTGTCCCTACCCCTCCCATCCCTCATCTCTCTTGACATCAAGTTGTGCGACCCACCCCCTTTTGAGACCTTTCTCGAGTCATTATCCAAGACGTCCTCAGGTCTTAGGAAACTGTCTATCGAAGAGTTTGATTATCCAACCCTCGAAATGGATCGCATAGACCCCAAATTCATATGTCAATGGCAACACCTGCAGGTTGTCAACTGCCCCGGAATCACTCTGGACACGACCACCCTTGTGCATCTTTCTCGCATACCTACCTTGACTTCGCTCAGCTTCACGCCGGGAAGCACATTCCCAGAACATCCTGATTCACCCCTTGTATTCTCGAACCTGCACCGATTGCAATTATGTTCTTCGTTCATGGACCCGATACCTCCTCTACTCTCCCGAACAAGATGCCCCGCTGTCACGGAGTTTGTTTGTGGTGTCGAATTCTATCGTTCCAAGGGAGAGCTTTTTCTCCTCTTTTCCGGTGTTCAGACATCTGGCATTGGTCATACCCTACAGCATCTCAGCTGCTTCGGCGGTTACGACGTCGAACTCACGGACACCCCAGTGGACAAACCTATCCTCGCAGAAGACTTGCAGCCCTGCATGTCATTCTGCCATCTCCGTCGTCTCGAATTCGACATCAAGTGGAGCGTAAACCTTACGGAAAGCGACCTGCTCGTTTTAGCGTCGGCATGGCCTCATCTAGAGCATCTCCTCATCAATCACAACTGGGGCTGGCACACGCAGAGTGGTATCACGCCCGGTGGACTGTGTCAGCTTTTGCAATCATGTCCATCGTTGCGTCGGATCGCCCTTGTCATCGACACGCGAGGGTTCACCGATATGAATGAGTCGATGCTGGAAGGCCTCGGAAGGCCTTTGCCTCGTCTGGACGTGGTCCACGTGATCGATTCATTCATTGATGCGCCATCCGTGCCGGCGATCGCTGCATTCTTCTCTAGGATCATGTTTGTCACGCACGCGATTACTTGGTTGCAGCGAGACACGAACCTGAATTTGCCCGCATGCCAAGTTCATTGGCAGGATGTATGTCAACGGGTCAAGAACGCTGTTGTTCCAAGATCGCTAGCAGCCTGACCTCGAGACATGACCAAGCGAGCGAGGTATGGTGTTACATACGTTTGTTGCGAATTGGTTTATTGATCTGGCGGTGTTCGAGGCCGTCTGAGTGGCACGATCCTTTTCTCCTACGGTCTCTCGTCCACTTCATGTTAGGATGTATCTTGTTCATATGTACTTTACTTTCCAGAACAGGTTTACTTGTTGTATATAGTTACCATACCTTGAAGAGCAAAGTGCCATAGAAGAGATGTCGTCCAGTGCTGACCACCAATTGCAACAACCTTGCCTGCCCATGGGCACAATGCTTCTCCGCTTCGATATCCACCACACCACTCGCACTACATCGTGCATCGTGCAATATACATACAATGGTTGCACATGATCTCGTCATATCTCCAAATCTATCCTCCTGGCCACCAACTGTTGACACGTCTTGGACACTTCCTTCCAACGCTTCGCGTACCCATGTGGATCCGACTTCATCTTCTTCCCCTTCCAGGCGACGATCGACGCATCCCCATCCGCCAGAATACCACTCAGAAATGCTGCGACCACCGCAACAGAGTCTGGCTCGAGAACCGAGTCGAGGACATTGAAGTAGGTCACTTGACTCACGACCAACCCAAAGCTAGACGAGGACAGTGGGACGTCGGTGCAACCCCGCGTGTCAAGGACGAGGGCGATCCGACTCAACGATGGACACATCAGCAGGAGCTGTAGCACCCCGCCGGGCATGATGCCACCCAGCCCGCTCCAACCCCGAGCCTGATTGATGAACAGTGCTTCCAGATGCGGCCATGCAGATGCCAACTTGAGCAGCGCGCCATCCGTCAGGTCTGCCCCCCACGGAAGATTGAGGTTGAGATATCGGAGATGGCCGAATGCCATGCATGGCTGCAAGTCCTGAAAGCCAAGTACAAGCCTGTCGCATGCGCTAAGAGATGAATCGTCCAATGACAATTTCTGGACATTTGGAGTAACACCGGATGTCTGGATGCTGGTAAAGAAAGAGGAGAGATCTTGCTTGGAGACTTGAGATTGAACGGAAGCAGAAACCTTTGTGACAACAGGCAGACGATTTTGGGAGATTAGGCGGGATATTGCGTCCAGACCATGAGACTCTACAATCAAATCATCCAAAGTGGAGAAGGTGAATGATGACTTGGAAGGAGGAATCTGGTCTAGCAACGCGCTGTGCAACATGAAACCGAGACGAACCAAGGAAGGCATGCGAGACAGATGGACAAGAGCATTCGCATCCAGGCAGACCCTACGGCAGTCGACGATCTGGAGGGCTTTCCACCAGCAGATGAAACTGGCGTCAATGCATCCAGTTTGATATGTAGGAATCTGGATGGACAGCCTCGTAATTGTTGGGGAAGTCCTAGCCAGTAACTTGAGAGAATTTGTAAAAAACCGTGTATCGCCCATGTTGACATCGAGCGAAGTGAGCGATGGGAAGGAAAGAAGTAACACAGACTTGGTGGAATGCGAATAATAAAAACACAGACGGCGGACGTTCGGAAAGAGTGGCCTAGTCTTCGTCTTCGGAGAGTTCGACAACGTGATGAGGGATTTCCTGCAGAGCCCGATATGATAGATATGCCCTATACCTATGGAACGGATGCGAGACGCGTATTTCCAGAGGGTGTCCCACTCTACCAATGTGAGTGGTCTGCGAAACGAATAACACTGTGGCATAAGAAAATCAGACAACTGGATAGCTGAATGAGTAGATATTACCACTTGGGATGATTGATAAGACGCTTCTGGTAGACACCTTGCTAGTGGAGATAGTACAGGCAAGTGTTTCCAGAGTATGTCGAGGGCTGGTTCTTTGAATGCACGACATGTCCTGGCCAGACTGGCAAGTTGAGAAGCATTTCTCCTATTGTAATCTTTTTCCCCATCAGAATGTGGACAACAGAAAGAAAAGATATTGAGAAGGATTTCTGGTATCCCAAGTGCGTGATGCATCTCCTAGTCGAAGAAGTTTGAAACACCGACATAGCCACCCTTTAAGCTTGAAGCGTCACAAGCTGCTATTGTCACAGGCTGCTTAAGTGACCAAAGAGCTAAGGAAGGCATCAATCGTGGAGGACACTGCGCTACTAGTAGTTATGAGGTCGGAAGCTGCTTTCCGATAACAATAACTTTCACAATCTCCTGGACTCTGCAAGATACTATTGATATGGATCTTTTGTAGTATCTGCGTGTGGTACATCGATCGTACGATCGTGGTTCAAAACTATGAGTCATACAGCTCCCTTTACGCCAATCCAAGGGATTGATTTCTCTCGCTGGTTGCCCACCAACTCCAATTTTCAACATAAGTAAGGAATGCTCTAGTTCCATGCAGAAGAAGGGTGCTAGGTCTCGGGATGAGAATCTTACATCTACAAATATGGTCCCTGAGGGTCAGGTCGAGCAATGTGAAGAGAGCGCACGCACCAGCCACATCCATACAGCTTCAATCCAGTTTTTCGGTGGCGGATCGTCATGTCTAAGAACCTTGTTAACGGTGCGAAGCTCAGTCACGCAAAAATAAAGACGGACGTGATGGCATCAATGTCGGACACACCCGATTTGAAGTCCATCTCGCTCGGTTTGACGAGGGGCACTCTGGTGATCAATTTTGCGGCCACATAGAGAACTGGGAAGAGCACGATTGGCAGATAATTGGTTATAAAGGTCGTTGTAGACCATTCGTCCCTCAGAAAAACCTGCCAGCCACTGAACTATCGCCATTGATTAGTGGCGCGGACGACAAGAAGTCATGTAAATATCCCTATCACGAGAACGGGGTTGGTGGGACGCACTAGCATTGTGATACTGGATCCACACACGGCCCACCAGGCTGCATATGGCTGAAGCCTCGAAGTATATGGGAGCTTCCTCCTATCAAAGTTTTGTGCACGCAAACCACTGTAGAATCGGAGGTACGTGACACCGATCCCAAACCACGTGGTCAGCCCGCAAGTAGCACAAAGGCTAGAGAACCAAGTAAAAACCACCCCAGAGCTGTTGCCTACAGCCATGTATGCCAAAAAAGAAAAACAGGCACAAAAAGCCACAGAAACATAGGGAAACCCAGACCGAGATGTCCGCAAGAAGATCCTGGGAGCACTGCGAGAAGCAGCAAGGCCATCTGTAAAAGTATGAGGTCAGAACAACAAGTGTAATTATGGTAGTAGTACATACAAAGTCCACGGGACGCGATGTAAAGATCACTGGAGGAGGCGGACCAAGCCGAAGACAGTATAGCCGCATTGACAACCTTATGGGCGTTCCGTCAAAATATCAGAAAGAATCAGGACTTGACTTACTGACGGGAGACCTTTGATGCCAGCTTGATTGATAGCAATGACGAACGGGGCTGCTGATGGATTCTTGGAACTGAGGTTCAGTAAAGGGTGGTTGGATGGCACCAGTAGTCCAATGACAAACACTCCGCCAATGTATAACACAAGGAGGCGGAAGTATATCCTTCGGATTGCTTTTGGGACATTACGCCGAGGATTCTTGGCTTCCGCCGCTGCTAACTGTATCACATGGGTCAAAAGGGTCAGTTCATGGGAAGAGCGTTAGGACGTACGGCCACTGTTTCGGCACCCACGTACGAGAAAGCTGCTTGGGTGACGACACGAGACCATCCAAGGAAATGTCCTTTCGTGCCCCGTATGCCACCAAAGTTGACGAAAGGGCCTGGATTCTTCCAGTATCGGAAACCAATCCGATCGTGATTTGGACCTCCACCCAAATCAAGGATAATGCCCAAGACGATCATTCCGGTGATTGTGATGACTTTGATGGAACTGAGAAAATCAGAAGAATGTGGCCTGTGAGGCATGGGAAGCACGAACGCAAACCAGAACTCTGCTTCTCCATAAGCGCCTAAATAACTTCAGCGTAAAGATGCCAGAGTCTTAAGAGGCACTCACCAACCCCAAAGACGTTAATGGTCAGAACGACAACCAAACATATTGTGATCCAGACAGCATTGTTCACCTTGTGGTCCCAAAAGTCGATAACAGTCGCAGCGGCAGATAATTCAGCTACGCAATCATCAACACGAAGGAATAGCTAGTCCGGAGTAAATACCTACCAGGCAACGACAGCTGTGGATCAGACAGTGAAAAAATATCAACACCAAGGCAAAACCGATTCGTACCGTCAGATGGTACCACAAATTCCAACCCAACGCAAAGGCGAAAGCAGGGTCAACGAAACGCTCGGCCAACTTGATATGACCACCAGCCACGGGTAGATACGCAATCATTTCACCGACTGTAATCTATCAAGGCGTCAGCACTGCAGAGTAGATTCGACCTTGCAAACCCACAACGACAGAGTAGCAGATCGTCCCAACAAAGATGTAACCAAGCAACATCCCGACAGGGCCACCATTCATCAAGGCGGAGGCACTTCCGAGAAACAATCCGGTACCAATGACCCCACCAAGACTAGAACCGTTAATCTATGCGTGGATGTCAAAAAATCACCACTTGCCTTATCATGGCTACATGCCGATTCTTCAGCTTGCGGCTCAAAGGAACGAGCGGCGCAGGCACGCCACTCTCAATTTCTGCAGACGCGACATCTTCGTTAAGTGACGTCGATATCTTCTCTAGGGGGGCGTCCTCAATGGACATGGTGTGTCGGTGAGCAAAGGGGACAAAAATGTACCCGTCGGTATAAATAATCAACCAGTGGTATCAACACGAGTCGGCTAGCTAGAACGATAACGGGTCCCACGCAGAGACTTGGACATGAGAAAGAAGATACAAGGAAGTTCTCATTGGCGGAAGCCGGCGCCGCAGCAACCTACTGTGACAATCCAACTTGAACGGGGTAGGTCTGGCCGGCGAGCAAATCGCATCTTCTTTGTTTACGCGACTGCTTATGACACTGGAGAAAAAAATATTTAGCATATCAGATCGCAGACGTACTCATTCTGTGCCACTAGTTGCGGGCTCGTATGCTGTGGTACCCCAGCGTGTAGGTCGCTGCTCAAATGTATGTCAACTCCGAGTCAGGACCGGCCCAAGCCTAGCGTATCGACGGCAAACGCCGCGGCCATTTGATCCGCTCATCTCGGCGTCTCAACATCGACGGTTGGTCGAGATCTACGAGTCCATACCACAAACTCTATGGTACACACATGATCCATTGGCTTCGTGCATTGCATGCCAACTGTGTCATTCATTCTCCCTCCTTCATGATCTCCTACCGCTCATCCAGAGCTTCGAGATTTGCGTCCAGACACCAATTCCCGGCACGCCTCATTCACATCTATCCAACGGCCCAAGTACATGTCCCGCTTCCCGTACCGTCCCATCTTTCCATCCCAGGATGTGAAAACGTATTTGTCAGAAAGCATGATGCCACTGAGAAAGGCGGCAATTGCTGGTATGGATTCTTTTTCGATGGTCGAGTCAAGCACGTGAATGGAAGCCACACGTCGCATGGCCGATCCCTGGCTGGCAGGCGATGGTAGGGTGTTGCCAGCATTGGTATAAGCGCGCGTATCGATCGCGAGGGCAAACTGATTCAACGATGGACAGGTCTGCAGGAGCTGTAGGAGTCCGTCTGGCGTGATCCCACCCGGCGTCCTCCAACCCCATCTCTTATTGATGAAAAGCCCTTCTAACTGCGGCCACGCCGATGCCAACGTGAGCAGCTCGCCGTCCGTCAGGTCCACTTGCCACTCGATATCGAGGTTGATGAGACGCAGATGACCAAATCCCATGCAAGGTGCAAGATCCTGAAGTCCAAGTACGGCCTCCGGGTTGTGGGCGGAATAGTCACTGTCCAACAACAAATCGCGGAGATTTTCAACACTAACGGATGTCTGAACACTGGAAAAGAAACTGGACAGATCTTCCCGGGAAGGTTGGGATTCCATAGTGACAAAAACACTTTTGACAACAGGGAGTCGAGCCTGGGAGATCAGACGTGATACCGTGCCCAAGGATTGCGACTTTGTAATGAATTCGTCCAAGGAGGAGAAGGTAATGGGAGGGTTGGATGGAGGGATCTGGTCTGGCAATGTCTTGTCCACCGTGAAGTCGAGACGAGTCAAAGAAGGCATGC
The DNA here is from genome assembly GCA_038088675.1 of Xanthoconium separans. Taxonomy (NCBI): domain Eukaryota; kingdom Fungi; phylum Basidiomycota; class Agaricomycetes; order Boletales; family Boletaceae; genus Xanthoconium; species Xanthoconium separans. The sequence continues at coordinate 2,859 of JBBPJL010000612.1, read as the reverse complement.
AAGACAGATGTAAAAAAGTGTCCACGTCTAGGAAGAATGGATGGCAGTCGACTATCTGGAGATTCTGCCACCCGCAGATGAAATTGGGTTCAATGCGGTCCATTGCACCATAATAATACGCAGAAATCAACAGCATCGTGAGATTTGGGGAGGTCTTCGCCAACGATCTGAGAAAGTTCCCAAAAAAACGTGTATTCTGCACTTGGACCTCCAGAGAATTGAGGGATGGGAAAGGCAAAAGAATCACAGACTTGGTGTCATGCGCATAGTCCAAACATAGAGAGCGGACGTTCGAAAAGAGCGGTTCAGTCGCGGGAGGCATCGACAGAGTAATGAGGGATTTGCGGCAGAGTCCAACTGCATCGGAGTTTGCTAGATGTATGGAACGGGTGCGGGATGTGTAACCCTGGAGGACATCCCAGTCAACCGATGTGAGTGGTCTGCGAAACCAGTAAGGATGTGGACGATACTAAGAGAATCAGGTGACATGCATCGTAGCTTAATGGATTCAAACAATCTTACCTTTGGTCCGCAAGATGCTTCCGGTAGGCAGCGTGCCACTGGGGCAACTGTTCCTAGAGTACGTCAAGCGCTGGCTCCTTGAATGCGTGACATGTTCTGGCAAGAGCTAGGAGATCGGAAAATTTGCCCCTCCTGTAATGGAAACTCCACTCAGAGGGACACGGATAACAGTGAGAAAATATATTGAGAAGGATCTCTGGGACCTCTAGTGCGTGATGCATCGAGGATGGCGAGTCGCGTTCTTAGGCAACTGTGGTAGCGATCCAGCACAAATACTCGACTCCGAATTCAAACCAAATTCAAACACCGGTGTCTGCCGCTCACTCATTACTTCGCAACTACATGACGATTGCGTTACCCTACCTCGATAACCGTGATCTCTCTTCTACACAGGTTGACGATATCTATGTCTCTGGCGACGCTGACCTGACAGCGTCTTTGACTCGTCTGCGTACATCTTGCCAAAGGGGTTCACATATGTCCCAATTCGGGTTTCTTAACGTTCCCCTGGGCCAAACATTCCAGGATGCAAATTCGTATGTGGGATGAGAAACGATATGAGCAAAGAAGGCGGCGATGGCTCGCACGGAGCGGTGTTCGATAAAGGAGTCAACAACATCAACGAGAGACAAACAAGGCAAAGACCATCCAAGACTCGACGGCAACGAAAAACCTTGCGTGTCAATGGCAAGGGCAATCCGAGTCAACGACGGACACATCTGCAGAAGCTGTAACAGGTCGTTGGGCGTGATTCCACAGTGTGTGCTCCATCCCCATTGCTGATTGATAAGGAGTTGTTCCAAATGAGGCCATGCCGATGTCAACGCCAGGAGTTCGCTGTCTGTCAGATTCACTCCGCATTCGAGGTTGAGGTTTAGGACACGAAGATTGTTGAACACAGCATTGTGCCGCAAGTCTTGAAAACCAAAAACAAGCCTGTCCCCTGGTGGCACATACGTGCCGTATGCAACATATATTTGGTCCAATGACAGTTCCTGGATAGTGCGAGCGCCACCGGATGTTTGGAAATTGGAAAAGAGGGATGAGAGATCCTGTGGGTGGGGAGGGAATTCGACGAGGGCTGAGAAACCCACGATGGCAGAGAGCTGAGCTTTGGAGAGTAGAAGCGACACTGGATGTAAAAATTTGGAGTATATCCTAATTGATGCAAGTTGTGAAAGGTAAGGGGAGAGTTTGAGAGGGAAATCTCGGTTGGCAAAGTCTCTCTCAGTGTAAAGTTGAGGAGAGTTAAGGCAGGTAGATGAGACAGATGCACGAGAGTGGTCACATCCAGGGAAACATGATAGCAGTTGAAAGTCCGGAGGTCTTTCCACAGGCGACCAAACCCAGGGTCAATGCGATTGAAGCTGCTGATTGTGCCTGGTACAATGCACAGGTTCGTTAGACCTGGGGAGGTATTGGCACACGAGCTGAGAGAATTCTCAAATGAGTGTGGATCGTGCAACACGATGGTGAGGTGAGTCAGACATGGGAGACGAAGGAGTGACAGGGATTTGGCTTTGCGTGAATACTCAAGACACAGATAGCGGAGGTTAGGAAGGAGGGGTTCAGTCGCTGGGGTTGTCAACAAACCGAGGAGGGATTTACGGCCAAGTCCTCGAAGGTGACGTATAGATATATATCGGATGCGACGTGTGTAGCTTCGGAGGGTATTCCACTCGGTTGGCACGAGTGGTCTAGAAAACGAATAATTCTTTAGAAATATATTCAGTAGACAGTTGAACGAAAAAAACTTGGAACTCTTACCCCATAGGATGCTCGGTGTGATGCTTCCGGAAGACACCGCGCTAATGGCGATAGGTCTTTCAGTCGTTCCCAGAGTACATCGAGGGCTGGTTCTTTGAATAGGCGACAAGTTCTGGCGAGAGTCGCGATATCGGACGCTCCTTTAAGTTCTCTCTGACTGTCTTCCCAGTCACCAGGTGAGTAACAGTGCGCAAGGATGATGAGAAGGATCTCTTGGATCTCAAGTGCGTGATGCATCGATTCAAGTTGTGAGTCAAAGGAAGGAGAGCGCCGTCAAGGTTGTCACCACGATATGATACTTCTCTGAACCACACAACCAACATTCATCATATCGGAGGTCGATAGATTGAAGAGTGCACGGGAGACCTTAGATCAGACGAGATGGGCCCTTTGTGAGGGCGCGGGACCAAGGAATTATTTTATTTCCCTTCGTCTACAGGTCAACTAGATATACTATAGCTACGGTGTCTCAGGTTGTATAATCTGAGACTCCTCGGCTGGTGAGGCCGAGCTAGTGTTTGCCCGTGTTGATACTAATGATCAATGGTCATACTCCAACACTCCCCCTCA
>JBBPJL010000611.1:0-15380 GCA_038088675.1 Xanthoconium separans | reverse complement strand
CCTCCTCCTCGTCCGGAAGCACCAGTTTCTTGATGCGATGCACGAGCGGGGTGAGCCACCGCGTGATGGCGTCGTTGGGGTCCTTGGACGCCTTGTCGTGAACGGGGTTGGAGTTGGGAATGTCCATGCGGAGCGATTCGACAAAGTGGTATAGCGAGTCGCAGAGCGTGTGGTGACGCTCGATACGGTCTTTGGACGGAGGACGACGGGCTTCTCTGAGCGCCGTGATCGCGCCACCGCAGTGTTCGTGGCCGACGACGACGACTAGATACACCGAACGAGGTCATGTTTGTGAATCAGTGGCGCGGGAAGACACGCACCGTGTCGAACGCCGAGTACCTTGACGGCATATGCAAAGACAGACAAGGCGCTGTCGTCGTCGAGATGAAATTGGCTGTTGGGTCGTGCGCAAGGTCAGGATATGCAAGCTGGTCGGAAGGCGGCGTACTTTGCAATGTTCCTGTGCACAAAGACGTCGCCAGGCAGTGCTACCGTCGCGTCCGACTCTTGTACTCTAGAGTCGGAGCACCCGAACCAAAGGATCTATCGTGCAAGGAGAACATCAACGAGTTGTGATGGTAAAGCACCCATTGAACAGGCCTACCTTGGGCGCTTGCTTATCCTTGGGATCAGGAAAGTATTGCGGAAACGTCTGGTTCAATCTCTGTGCCCAATTCTTGTTCTCTGCGAGAATTTTGTGTACATAATCCTTTACGTTCGTAGATGATTCGGGATCGGACATGGTGACAAAGTTGGGATGGGTAGATGTTGCAGGGTCGGATTGAGAGAGAGACGGGTAACTCTTGAGTGTTTGGCGGTATCTATAAATGCTAGATCTGTTGACCCCCGAGCTATCACACCGCGCATGCTGCAGCTTGCGCCCTCGGTATCATAAGATCCGTTATCTGAGCGCAACAGGACTTTGGCACGAAGTTGTGCCTGGCCACGAAGCTCCTTCAAAATCAACCGTGTGCCGGCGCAAGAAACAAACTATCCAGCTGATGTCGGTGCCTGAAAAATAAACCAGTTAGAACTTTCGAATTTGGTTCACTGCCCAAAAACTGCACGATCATCACAAAATGGATATTAGCAAAACTTCCAACATCGACGTGACGGAACACCCTATCGACTACTGAGATTTCCTTGCCGCTGTTGCTGCCACACCGGCCTCGACAAGTTTCGCTATCCTGATGGACATGTCTATGGTCATAAACATGGGGACCAGAAAGAATGGCAAGTAACTCGAGAGCAACATGGAACGCTGGGACACCGAGATAGAATGGACACCCGCAGCAATCGTTTCTGCACTCGTTATTGGGGTGTTGAACAAAACAGCCAGGCACGGCAGAGTAGTCGTCGCTGTGGAGGCTCCATATATGAGCATCAACACATAGACACAACGGGAGTCTGCAAAAAGACACATCAAAACATGGCCGAGGTCTCGAAATTTGGCGACACATGCCTTTCCAAAGTCCTCTCATGCCCATGATAAACACAGGAACTTGAAAGAACCTGCGGTGCGGATGTCAGGAGATTGAGTGGCCTAGCAAGTAGCGCCATGCTCACGCTTCGACAAGGAGGAACGTCTTGAACCATGTGAGGTCGCTGGTGGAACCAAATAATCCAAAGGCGCCACCGACCAAGGGGTCAGCAGAGAATTGGATATACATTTCTGGAAGCTGGCTGATGAAGGTAGGAACAAGGCTGGGTGGGTATAAAGGTTGGCAATCGAGTAAAAGGGATGCAGGTAAGTGGATCTGCAACAAGCGGGTCCAAGCAGTTAAATCAACAATTTAAATAAGCAGAAGACCCACCAGAAAAAACGCAAAGTAAAGCAAGTCTAACGGGCGAGAGCTCAAAGGGGTCCTCACTGTCATGGTAGGTGTTATATCCTCGCTACAACTTTGGTTGGTCACGTCGATAACAAGCTCAAAAACAGTCTCCGTTCCAAATTTCATTACGGCACGGGAGCTTCGGAATTCAAACTCAGCGTCATTCTAATGCTACCGGATTGAGACGAGACTTTGGACAGATTCGTCTGACTCGTCTGCAAAGGTCATACTTTTATTCATGTTCGGTAGAGCGATTATACAAAGTGTTACGCGGTATCTCTACAATTAATGCTATCCTTGTGGGCGGAGGGACGACTGGCAACAACAACGAAAAGAAATGAGTACGACAGAGCATATGTGCAACATGGTATCCCGGAGAATGAGGGATATAAACAACAGACTCAGTTGGAATACGAGGGGGGTCCTGTGATTCACTAAGCAACGAAATAAGAAATACCAAAGAAAGTCAACGAACCAGGGGAGCGCGTGTTCTGCAACGCAGATTGTACTACTTGTCGCTCGTCGTGCGTCAATGACTCCACTAGTCGGACGAGGCCATCAATAGACGCCTTCCGGTCTTGTTGGGAAACTTCAAGGAAACGTTGCAGCAAGTAGTCGGTTCTCAGCCTGACCAGCGTAGACGTCAGATCCAGCTCCTCTAGCGCCCTTGCGAGAGCGCGATTGTTGGAACGGTCGACCATGGAAATGAGGGAATCCAACAGTTTCTCCCGAAGCTCCGGGGTCGCCTCTGGGTTACTACCAGCCAACTGAGCAAGTGCCTCTGAGCGAGCAAGGCGTGCACGAAGAGCCCAGTAGAAGAAACGGCGAGCCTGCTTCCATACGACAGGTTTGGCACACCCCTTAGCTTCCATACGGCCAGTTCGACTGAGAGCATGCGTGAGCACGGCCCACGAACGACAGAAACCAACACTTACTCATGAAGATCAGCATACAAGAGTGCAATTTGCTTGTAAGTAGGCTGCAAGAGGGTTTCCCTCTCGGCCAGAGCATGGGAAGCTGCGGCCCTTTCTTCCTCAGATCTGTTAGGATCTTTGCTAGCAGCCTTCAAAGATGCACATGTAGAGTCAAGACGCTCCATAAGCGCGAGGATCTTGTCTCGGCGCATCTTGATCTCCACGATACCCTCCGGTTCCAACACGCCGGCACGGGCATCAACATCAGCGTACATCTCCATCTTGGAAGAGTTGATGGAAGGGTCGAGGACGACCCAAGCACCGCCACGAAGCTCGCCGTTTGGCACGATGTAGACAAAAACGGGTTGTTTGTAGCTGGACAAGCCATCGACTATCTTTGAGCCTTGTTTCAAAACTTCATCGTACATGTCTTGCTGACCACCGGAGAAACCACGCCAGTTGGCAAAAATGATGAGTGGGAGGCCCTCACGGTTAAAATCGAAAATGGCTTGGGCTGTCTTGTACGCCGAGTTGGGGTACCAAACTTGCCCAGCTTCCATAACCTTCTGCTCGAATGATGCAGGATTGGCAGGATCCGCGGGGATAACGCGTTCAATAGTACGAGTCTCGACGGCGATGACACCCATAGGAATGCCGCCTAACCGCGCGCGACCAACGACAACAGTCTGGGCCCATCCCGACAGTGTTTCTTGGAAAGACCCTCTGTCGAAGAAGCCTGGCAGCCATTTCGACGTCTGCTCATCAACCTTGCCCTCAACGAACCAGCGTGGATCATAGGAACCCTTGGGCGGAACATAAGCAATCTCACGATCCCACGTATCCGATGTCTCGCGGATGGGCAGTGCCTCTCCTTTGGCTTCAGGGATGTAGGACAACCACTGCAGGATGTGAGAAACCCCCTCCAGGTCGCTGGCTGCGGTGAGGTGCGAGACACCGTTCTTGTGCATGATCTGGGTGCCGCCGAGTTGCAGGTTGGAGGTATAGACTTCGCGACCAAGCACCTTATTGAGCGCGGATGCTCCAGTAAGGATGATGGGCTGTCCCTCCACTTGGACAGCGCGTTCACCTAAGCGGACAAGGTATGCACCAATGCCCACAGAGCGCGCAGTCACCAGAGTGATGGTGAAAATATCGTCGTAGGCACGTGAGGTTTCGCCTGCAATAAGACCAGATCCTTTCAGTGATTCAACGCCGAGACCGTCTTGTAGCCCGATGACATCTGTGATCTTGTAACGAACCTCTCCATTTACCTCGATCTCCATCGTACGAACAGCAGCGGCGGCTTTTTCTTGCACCTTGAGATAGTTCTCCCGAGTCAGGTAGAGGTACTCAAAACCTTTCTCCGGGCGAGCTTCGTCGTTCCAAGCGCACGAGAAGAGGTGCATAACTTCCTCTGCTAGACCGAGGCGGGCCCCAGAGTTGGCTGAGAGGTAGATGCGAGGAAGACCATGGGCGCGTGCATACTTTGTGACGAGGTAGAAGAATTGATCCTCAATAGGGCCGAAAGAACCAATCTTGTAGGTGATGTCGTTTGCGACGACAACGACCTTGCGACCGTTAGGGAATTCGGGAGTTTTTAGTGTGAGCACCCAGGCAACCATTCCAAACGTGTTGTTACCTGGGGCACGATCCACTTCCACGAGTTGATCGTGCTCGTCCAGTACAAGTTCCTTCGCTTCAAGCATCTTCTTCGGGAGAATAAGCGATGAGTCGAAAGTCCGGGTCGCGACCCAGACATTGTGAAGAGCTTTCGAGAATAACTCGGGGAAATCATAGACGTAAGTGGTACCAATAAGGTGAGCTTGGTAACGCTTGGGCTGCAAGGATTCTTTGGTCGGGTAAGGATAGCTGACTGGCTGAAGATGAAGAGGTCCTTTTTCTCCAATGGACTTGAGGATCGTTGCGCCCTTTTCAGTGGTGATCTCTTGGTACCCATGGAAGTTGACGACGAATCCAGATATATTCTCGATGATGCATCGAATGGGGGTAACAATTCCTTCTTTGTCCTCAAGAGCAATACGAATTTCTGAACCAGTGACGTGCAAACGCCAGAGCCGCTTTCCGTGGCGTTCGATGAATCCCGAGATAGCTTCGAGCACGTCTTCATACGAAACCTGAAGGGTGTAGACGAAATTCATGAAGATATGGTTGACATCCGCATTGCGGTATTGCGCGCTGACGACCTCCAGCGCATCCAGAATGTTGGTCACGAGTCGGTCCGTTTCAGAGATAAGGTACTGCTTCGTGCTCATAGAGCCGCGCAAAAGGCCAGGACGAATCAAAGCCCGGACGAAGAATCGATTGTCGAGCTGATTCTCTCGGGCAATGGCGTGGTACATGTGAATCTGCTTGGTCTCCACAAAGACTGGCCTGAGCTTGTAGTGGGAAAGCCGACTAAGCTCAAGCTGGAACGCTAATGCAGGTTCGATGTTACGAATAGCCTGTTCTTCAGCCCAGACACTATCAGCACCCCTCAAAGTGAAGTACATCGGGTACTGTCCGCGCTTGCAGATAAGAATTGAGACACGACGAACACCACGTTTCACGAGGGTTGCATTGTGATCTTTGACGAACTTGAGGGCCAGCTCCGCCCACGTATCTTCAGGTACGTCACCCGCTCTGTCGAAGATGCGAAGAGCGAGGTTCATGACGTTTGGCGGCTCCGCACTACCATAACGTTGACGGAATTCATGGGGATCGAAAACAGGAAGGAGAGCAGCAACTTTCTCGAATCCTTTCTCAAGGGCGGTCAAATCAAAGAACGAGGCAATGACACCAGTACGGACGGGTTGCGACTGGCTGCGGCTGATCAGGTAGGACAGGTCGCTGACGGATCCTTGACGTCTCGGGTCACTTGGGTTAGGGTTAGACCCCTTTCGACAAAAGTCGCAGGCCGACTTACGGAGTATTAAGCCTGGGGGTAGCAGGAGGTGAATGTGAACGCCCAAGGTTGAACCGCCAGGTGAGGGCACTGGGGAGCTCGCCATCATCGGGCCCGTCGCCTTCTTCATAGTCGATCGACAACAATGAGTACGCACGGTAGGCGCGGCGGACGTAAACCTCAAATGCCGCTGAGGGACAAGTCATGATCAGGGTTAAGATCAACAAGCAAAAGAAATTTACCAAGAGTAACAGCAGGGTCGGTATGCGAGAAGAATGATGGAAGGACATCATAGACAGTGTAACGCGAATCGCTGAGCTCGCGCAAGACCTCAGCGGAAGGGGTTCTATAATTCATTAGCAAGGCGAAACATTGATTGAAAGAATCACGTACCTATTCGTCGAGCCCTGTTCACCGTATACACTAGATGTTACGGATGCTTTGAGAATGGTTTCCATCTGGACTAGACGCTCCTCATAAGAAGGCATCTGCCCAAGGATAAGTGCTTCGCGAGCTTTCAGAGCGACAGCAGTGGATGACCTAAAGCATTTCTTAATCGAATGAAAGATCAAACGGAAGGAAGACAAACTTTGACTCAAGTTCAGCGAGATCGTTGAGAACTTGGTGAAGTCGGCTGTCCGCACTGGAGACAGGGAGACCACCCGATTTGACATAGTCTAGTATCGAGAGCACTAGTTTTGACTTGCTTTGAGCCCTAGTGTGGCTGAGTACAAGAGCGACTACTTTGTCGAGGTCATCCTTATTTTGTTCTCTCAAGCTCAAAACGCGAGCTTCGATACTTCCTCCAAATAGCTTCTCTGTCGATCCGTAAGCAGAAAGGAGACTAGCGAGAGTATGGACTTCATGACCCTTCAGACCACCCATAAATTTCTCCAGGGCGTCAAATAATGGGCCAAGTTGTTTCCGGAACATCGATCGATCTTGGGGGAGAATAGAGTCCTGAAGGTAGTGCTCAAGAACTTTCTTGACGCGGACAGCGGGAAACTCGTGTGCATCACCCCTGGACTTGGCATTGTCAATAGCTGACCGGATGCCCTCTTCGAGTCTCGATGGCATACGGCCAGACAACGTCGACAAGATAGAGCTGACTTCCGAGTAGGGTAAGTCGGGGTCATGAAGAACTTCGATAAGATCCTTGAACGTAGAGGCCATGATAGCTTGGTTGTCGTAACCTTCGAGAATATCATTTAATGTGCCCATGCAGCGGACGAAACGCTGGTATGACCGGTTTCCGACAACACCAGGCGGGCCCATTGCCGGGAGGAGACCTTCGAAGGGCTTGGCGTGTTTAACTCGAGCGGGATCGTCCAGGGTCAAGATACCAAGTATGTCACCTGGTTCAAGACTAACACCGGGCTGCTTAACAAATTGGACGACGCCGTCTTCGGCAGCGACAAGTGGCATATACATTTTCATGACCTACATAAGATGAATAAGGTGAATAAATGGTGACAGCAACCGTTTCGATAAATCAGCCTCACCTCGATCTCCGCATACTGCTCACCAGCATTGATGTGGTCGCCACTGTCGACCAAGAAACGGATGAGCTTCCCGGGACTTGGGCTCCTGAGTTGCGTTGGGTCATTCTCTTGCTCGATCAAACACGTTTTGGAGTCGACCATGAGTCGCAGGGCTCCAACTTCTTCTCGCCAGTACACCGAGTGACTGCGACCATCGAGAAGAATGAGGAGGCCACCATCAGCGAGAGGGCGCACCCCGACCATTGTCCTTCCACCGTTCAGGAAAAGCGTCCATGTGTGCTTGGAGGAACGGGTGCACGTAAAGTTGTATTTGATGTTCTCGTAAATGAAGTCGACGCTGAACACAGTCTTCAACAAATCACGAGTGGGAACCTGTCCTTTGTCCAAGATACGCTTGTACTCGCCGAGGCATGCCTCTGCCGCAAGGTGGCCTTTGGTAACGGCACCGCAGACGACCGCAAGGGTAGCATCTGGACGCTCTGCGGTGAGCTTGTTACTGATCAAGGAGTCTAGCCAGCCGGTGGTGAAGGTATTATCAACGAAGGCCTCGAGCTCGAGAAGTTTGATGAGGTATTCGACTGTCGTTCTAAAGTCACCACGGATACTCAACTCCTTCAACGCAACGATCATGTTCTTCCTACTTTCATTGCGATCTTCACCGTATGCAAAGATATGGCCGAACTGGGAATCAGCGAACTCGTGGAGACCACCCGCAGAACTGACAGAGAAATAACCCCAGACATTGGTACTGGAACGGAAATTTAGCTCTTGAAGAGAACCCGATGATGGCTTGAAGCCAGCATCCGGATTCTCGGCGGTGATACGAACTGCAACGACGTGTCCCTTGGGTCGAGGTTTACGCTGAAGCTGGTTGGACTCGGGCTTCAGCATATCGAAGTCGATCTCGGATGCGTTGGGAGCAACACCGTACAACGTGCGGATGTGCCGCATACGATGCAGAGGAATACCCATGGCAATTTGCAGCTGCGCAGCAGGGAGATTGACACCCGTGACCATTTCGGTGGTTGGATGCTCGACCTGGAGTCGGGGGTTGAGTTCAAGGAAGTAGAAGACGTCCTCGGAGTGACTGTAGAGATCTTGTAAAAGTCTCGGTAAGGAGGTCTCCGAAGCAATGATGATAAAACGCACATTCAACCGTCCCAGCACTGACGTACCCCACAAGTTTGGCTAGACGTACAGCCGCGCGCTCCATCTGTTCGAAGGTATCCTCTTTCGCGATTGTTACAGGTGCTTCTTCAATGATCTTTTGATGACGACGTTGAACGGAACAATCACGTCCGAACAAAGAGATCGCATTCCCATACTGATCGGCGAGAAGTTGGACCTCCAAGTGACGTGCCTGGCCAGCGAGCTTCATGATGAAAATAGGTGAACCTGTGACGGAATGAATACATGCGGGGCTAGTCTGTTGAACATTCCCACCTGGAATTTCTCCGGAGACGGCATGATATGCATTCTTGAATGCATCCGGATGTTCAACCTTTCGAATACCCTTCCCACCTCCACCCTCGCTGGCCTTGATCATCACTGGCCAGCCAATTTGCTCAGCCTTGGCCAACCCTTCCTCTACGTTCGTCACACAGGCGGCCCGGTACACATTATCAGGAACGGTCACGAAGCCCTGTTCCGAGAGGACCGTCTCAGTGATCCCAGAGCCAGACCATGCCATGGTAGGCACATCGGCGCTTTGCGCGACAATGGTGCTCGAGATCTTGTCACCCAAACTTCTCATGGCACTCCCAGGAGGGCCAATGAAGACGATGCGGTTCTTGCAGGCAGCAAGACTCTCGGGTAGTCTGGGGTTTTCAGATGCGTGACCCCAACCTGCCCAGACGGCATGTACTCCAGCCCGCTCAGCGACGTCCACAATGAGATCCACGTTGGCATAGTTGTTGTTATTCGAACCACCTGGAACTTCGATATATTGATCTGCCATGCGAATGTATTCGGCGTTAACTTTTAAATCTTCGGGTGTGGCCATGACAGTGAACTCGATAGCCCTATCCGTCCCAAAAGTTTCGTAGCTCCATTGACGAATGGACCGGATTTCCTTGACGGCAGCGATACCTGAAGAGAAACCTGAGTATATGCGCGTTGTGACGAGTGACCAAACAATACCGTTGTTTGCAATGAGGACCTGAGAGTGGAGAGAGAAGCGATTAGTGTTTAGTGTATATGGAGCTGGATCTAAATGAATATGCTCGGCGCCTACCTTTGTAATGACTGTATGACCCCCGTGGGCCGCAACAAAGTCTTTAACGCGGCTTGCTGGAGCCTTTTCCAGCGAGTTTCCGCCTGTCAGCGAAGTGTGTTAGGCCGAGACGCGCGTCGCTCCTCCCCGCCCTGCCAACATACCAATGAAATGCGCAACTTTTGAGTGATCGTAGGACGCCATGGATCATAAACGATGTGGAAATCGTGTCGTCTATGGGGAGCTTATCGGCAGCGACGACTGCTAGGGGAGGAGGGAGTATGATGGTAAGAAGGCAAAGGGCGATGAACGGCGAGAGGTAGATGGGTTGAATAAAGCCATTTTCTTTAACCGTCCCCAAAAGTAGACATTGGGGTTACGTAACTTTAACATCTCGTCTCCCCAGCATTTCTGTCCCAGCACCTGCCTTGCGGACACGAGGACCGAGTCCATCAAGTTTGTCCTCAGAGATCGATATCGATGTCGATGGCATCATGGCGATTAGAAGCCGCTTCACAGCTCCCAACACTCGCTGCCCTGAAGGAGGCACATCGAACGCTCTCGTACTCGGTGGTAATGATGGTACAGCCTCCTGACACAGCTATGATACTCTATCGCTACCCTTCGTAGCCACTTGGTGGGCATTCCCCTGAGAACTACAAGCGGTGAATGCGACGACGATTTACACGTGTCCATGGCCCCCACAAACTGTATTGCACTAGGTCGAGGGAATTCATCAGCATCAATGGACGAGGAAGTTATCAGGATCGCTAGAGATCGCGGCACTGACTCAGCTCTGGAGCACGTTGATAACTAGAACAGAGAGCTAAATAATACAAGCGGGCGGCGACGGGGCATCGTACCTAGAACAGAGAAGCACGATACTGGGAAAGAAAGGAAAGGTAAAGGGGTCGACGTAATACCCCCAACGCTGACAAAGAAACACTCAGGATGTATACTAAGGGCACGGACCACCTCCTCAATTGACCACGACAGAAGTGAAGGGATGTCGTCGTCTTCGATGTGCCACGAGGAGAGCTGCTTCGGATGGAGACGGACTGTCCACCTGGCACCGCATGCATGTAAATTAGAATGGGGCGTTTCAACCCATCAGGGAGTTGCCTGAGAACTCGAGTGAAGCAAACAGGAGAATACGACAGCCAACCCAGAGGCGAACATCCTCACCTTTGTTGGAGGCATTCACAGCATCTCTCGCGTTAGGCTTCCATTTGTGTTTACCCTGGGTGGCGAGCCCGTCATCATCGAGATCGATCACGCAGCTCAGGAGGGTGGGGCTAAGCGTAAGGTGTATCTGGGATGCGACGACCAAGGCGGACGGCGTCATCGAAGTTCAAACCAGTGCAGAGTGAGGATGGCTTGCCAGGGTGCAAAGTGAAGTGCATTGTTGTACTGGGGGGCAGAATGCGTGGAATAGCGTAGGTACCTTTACGGAGACTCACCTCGAGTCATAGGAGAGTCTATATTAACACAGCCTGCTTTTAGGGGTCATGCACAACATGGAGGCCCAATCCATTCACCACAAGGCTGACAACCATAATCCCCCAATCAGAGCAGGTAATTCCACTCTCCTGTTTGCAACCGAACATGGCAAGTCTGACGGTTGGAGGTTAGAACCAGCACAGAACCTCTCGGAAGTTGGACTGCCACTGGCAGTCATCATCCAACCCGATGAAATAAGGGGTGTGTATTGTTCATTTTATTCACTTGTGCGTTTCACAACCTTTTACAGGCCAGAATGCCCAAATCCCTGGCAGTATCACCTCTTCTGACAGGGAAGCTTTGGACGTAGTATCCGAAATCCAGATCGGCACAGGGAGCTTTCACACCAACAAGAAGATGGAATCCAAGGACGAGAGACTAGATGCCCGTAACAAGAAGGTGGCGGAAGACAGCGAGAAGCTGAGAGACCCTCTCACTGAGAAGATGCTGGAACTCAGTAGGAAGATACTGGATGCCACCAGGAAGACGCTGGATGCCACTGAGAAGACGATGGAAGACTATAGGAAGACATTTGAAGCCAATAGAAAGCCGCGGCCAGACACTAAGAAGAGGCTGGAAAACGTCAAGAAGTGGCTGGAAGAGAGTGAGAAGAGGCGGGAAAGCACTAAGAAGATGCTGGAAAGCGTAAAGGAGATGCGAGAAGACACTCAGAAGATGCGGGAACGCGCTCAGAAGATGCGGAAACGCACTCAGAAGATGCTGGAACGCACTCAGAAGATGCGGGAACGCACTCAGAAGCTGCGGGAACGCACTAAGAAGACGCTGGAAGACAGTAGGAAGACACGGGAAGCCGACAGCAAACTCATCGCGTCCGTCGATGACATGGTAGATGTCATCAACACGGTAAACATCAGTTCAGTAAATTTACTCTTATGCTGATGGCACATAACTTGGTTCCAGACTTTGGGCGACGACGACGATGACGATGACCTCGATGACGATGACCTCGATGATGATGACCCCGATGATGATGACCTTGATGATAGTGACCTCGATGATAGTGACCTCGATGCTGATGACCTCGATGATGTTTCGGATTGACCGTCGAGTGCCAGGTGGCAGTGACTTCACTACCATTTGATGGATTTTTTGGCCCGTGTATGGATATGGCGTCTAGCAGCAGCATGGCAAACCAGCGCACAACATCATGTACACTTAGAAATACTTCGATATTATTGTTTGCCCATGCCACCAACAACGTGACTATAATATTGATATTCTAGACATTTTGCGAATACGCACGGTATGTACCATTTTTATTTTTATTGTGCCTGGCAGTGCTATTCGGCGTGCATTCGTTCTGAGCGGAATGAATAATTGTACAGGTCTGTCGATACCTGTACTTGAAGAAGATGAATCAATGTCCATCATACCGTGACAACTGAGATTCGTTCGTCATGTAGACCAACACCTTTAGGACCAATTTTCAAGACCAGAGCTGAAATCCGGTAGAAGGACAAGCACCTCCTCGCTTTCCCGGGAAAAGATGAGATCTACCATTATGGCCTGGATCTCGGCGAGTCTGACGGAAACTTGGTATGAATATTATCCATCGAACGACAGAGGGCAGCCTGTAGGTCATTTCTTTCTGAAGTCGACGTCGAAGCTCACCCATTCAGAAGTATGGTGTTGAACGGAATCGAAGACAACGAGACGAATGTGAGATTCGACGTACAGCGTGGTTGAGATTGCAAATTGTTCGAAGTTATTAAAATGCCGGGGCCAAGAAGACGCTGGAAAAGGCTAAGAAGATGGCTGGAAACTACTCAGCAGATGCGGGAAATCATTCGGAAGATGCTGGAGGACGCTAGAGCCGACGAGAAGGCTGCGTCCGAATCTCGCAGACTCTTAGGGTTCATTCGCGCTCCAGGTCCATTTCCCACAATCTGCACACAACCTGGAAAAAGCTAGACTCGTGACCAGTCCACTATGAGAAAAAGCACTCATCACCAGTTTTTATGTCAACATCTTTACCGTATCCGCCTTTTAAAGGGACCGATTTTCAAGACCAGAGCTGAGATCCGGTATCAGGGCAGGCACCTCCTCGTCGCTTTCTCGGGCAAAGACAAGATTCACCGTTATGGCCTGGTCCTCGACGGAAATTTGGGTATGAATATCATTCATCGAAAGAGGGAGGGTAGCCTACACTGCCTTTTTGCTATTGACATCGAAGTTCGCCCATTTGAATGTATGGTGTTGGACGAGGAATCGAAGACAATGATATGGATATGAGATTCGACGTACAGTTTGTCGCCTTGGACGTGCTCAGATCGTCACTTCTTCCCTCATTGAGGAAGCTGAGGTATGTCTCTGATAAATGAGTTTGACCTTCAACATGCTACTGTCAATGATGCTGGTGAGCACGAATCATATGCATCCAACTTCGCACACACATCTTTAGTGAGATTATAATCGATATCTTTGTGTCTAATCCGATTGTAAAATCAAAGAAGCTCCCATATTCGTTGACATTGGTTCACAAACTTCTCGGAAGAACGGCCCGAAACTGACTCCTTGACCGACGTTTGCTCTCGCTCTCAGGCTCAGCTGCACACTGCACTGTCTCTCTCGACAATGAACTCCCTCAACCATCTTCCGCTGGAAGTTCTGCACGTTGTATTCCATTACATCGATATCCCTGACGTATTGCGAATTCGCAGGGTATGTGCTATTTTTTTGGCTGCATTCAACTCAGCATACATCAAGCCTGAGCATGACTACTTTACAGGTATGTCGATACCTAAACGAGGCTACGTACTACAGAGAAGTATGGGTCAATGCCTATCGCTGCGCCAACTTTGTTCGCCCCCCCGGTCCATTTCCTTCACAATCTGTGGGCGACCTGGAAAAGGCGCTCGTCACCAGCTATCGTATCGACTGGAATCTTCGCAATGCTGGAGGTGTCGCCCGAAAAACGAAAACACTGACGCTGAAGGCAAGCGACACTCTGTATGCTGGGGGGGCCTCGCCGTCCGGCGTACCGCGTCTGGTCTTTGGACGGCTCCTCCTCATGCCTTTCAAAGAAGGAGTTCGCTGTTATGAATTGAACACAGACGAGTCCGACCACAATTCAGACCCAAGTGTCATTTATCGAACGATGGGTGGCGCTCTAATTTCGTTTGACTGCGTTTCTGCCATTGACACCGAGGGTCACCCCTTTGCATGCATGGTGGTACATGAGGCAACGGCGTTGAACACGAGACAAATGTGAGCTTTGGCATTAACTTGATTCAGAGATTACGCTAATGTCGTTACTAGTTCCATCCATTTGTTGATCATGGACGTTGGGGAACAATCCGAAGTGACCCTCGATCTTCTTTACCAGTTTGAACAGCGGGAATTTCATATCGACGTTGTTGAGCTTGGTCCCCGCGCAATTGTTATTCTAGGTCGACTGGGTAACGTGAATCACCCTGAGCGGTATTTCGTCGCCTTTGATGTGCCCACACGCACACCTTTTCTTCTTCCCTCTTTCATCCCTGTGACTTTCGACACACCCCGTGAGGTACGCTTTCATTCATACAAAGTTCCACTCCGCCAATTATATTAATGAAGTTTGATGTCTTGCACAGCATGCGTTCGAGACTATGTGCATCTCCACCTCTACCCACCTGGTCATAGCGTGGTCTGCCTGGTCATCCAACTATTCCGCAAGTCGCGCGTTCTTCCAGGCGTTTGCATTGCCCACGCTACATACTCATCACCACTCAACCCCTACTTCAATCCTTCTCAGCCCTTCCCACCATGGGATCGTTCCTAGCATCACCGTGGGCCCATTTGGTTCCCTGCTCCTTCGAGACTCGGTCCTCGACTTGTCTACGCAAGACATACTCATTGCCATCAGGGCATGCGCAACCGGGCCCCCCCTTCCTCTCAACCAATGCAAGTTGCCCTGGTTCAAACATGGCATTCTCCGCCTCAGCGCACCCAGCCATGATGACAAACTTGGCACGATCACGTTTCAACCGCTCGGTCGTCTCGTCCAGAAAAGGATAAAGTTCAGGCACCCCTCGTTTAATGGCTGTGGTCGGGTGTTTCATGTACGCAGAGGGGACGCACCCGTGCCCGGCGCGCCCCCTCTTTGGCTCGTTTCGGCTCTTGAATATGACTTGTATGCCGGCGTCAACGATGCTGGCGAGTTCGAGGCCAGCGTCACAGAATACCCAGACCTCCTACAGTCTCCGGCCGCACTCCCAAGCTTGGACTATGACCCGTATTCTGGCCGGATATCCCTCAAGTATCACACAAGGAAGGATTTTCAGGTGATTGCGATCGATATTCTAGATTTTTGTGTCTAGGATGTATCATACGTTGTCAACCTGATGGTGAGTCCAAGTCGGACGGGATATAAGAACAAGAACCTTACCCCATATTTATTGGAGGATCTATCACAGGTCTTTGTAACACTTGCCATGCTTGTTCGTCACCGTATGCAACCTTTTTGATTGTCTCCGTAGGATGTATTGGGTATAGCTACTATTTGCCATGATGTGCCAT
>JBBPJL010000610.1:0-15383 GCA_038088675.1 Xanthoconium separans | reverse complement strand
AATATTCTCGCACCTCCTGTTCCTTTCCATGTGCGGACGGGAGCAATAGAGCCTCATCAGGGCCATTCGTCAGCAATATCAGTGTCTGGTTGAAGTTCGACCGTGGAGTGGCCTTCAACGGTTGCTCATCGACATCCATCTTTCTCGGAAGTCTGGCCTGACTGACAGGCTGAGGCACAAGACCCTCGTCCCATAACGACCCCTGCTTGACGTTTGAAGACTTGATGTCCTTCCCGACTTCTGCACTTGGCGGCATTGGATCAGTGGTAAGGTGCTCTGATACCCTGTCTTCGTGCCCCTTGAGCGGTGTCTGATCAGTGGTTGAATGTAGAATTTCTTCGGGGACTCGTTTGTTCACCTTCCTTGGCAACTTGTCCTGATCGGTGGGCAGGGGCATTATGTCTTTCTCATTTTCCTTTGGTGGCGTCAAACCGATGTTTACTAGGTGTGGACCATTCACTCGCACCTGGGCATTTTTTTGAAGACCCTTCTCATTCTCTTCCGTTCGATTGGCATCGGATTGAGAGACACCCTCCCATACCTGCTCGCCCATTTTCCTCGGTAGTCTGACCTGACTGGTGGATATGACCCTAGGCTTAGAGTGCGCTTCATTCACCTTCGACAAATCTCGATCAAGGTTCAGATACGGATTGTTCGCCTCTACCTGCTCACGCCTCTTCCTTGGTAACCTATACCCATCGATGGAGGGAGGCTCAGGTTCCTCTACATCATGGGAAGATATCGGATCAATGATTGGGCGAGCGATGTTCTCATGGCCTCCTGAAAATTCGGGCTGTTTGGTGAGCAGAACTTGAAGCCCAGGTTCTCGCTCCTCGACTACCAGTGCCTGGTCAATGCTTGGATGCGGAACATCTTTAGGCAATTGCTCACCTATCTTCCTCGGTAGACGACCTTCATTGGCGTGTAGATGCTTTAGAGTACCCCCGTTCAATGTCAATCCCTGTTCAAGGTTTGAATACTGGACATCTCCCGACGCCTCGATCTTCCTTGGCAGTTTACTCTGAGCAGCGGGCAGAGAACTAGAGTCCTCCTCGTTCAGACCTTTCTTCCTCGGTGACCTGCACCAATCGGTGGCGGACAGGACACTAAGGTCTTCCTCGTCCTCTATTTGTGGCAGAATGGAACGGATGGTCAGGCATGGAGTATCCTCTGGTACTAACTCGCCCGTTTTCTTTGGCAGCTTGGCTCGTTCGTTGTATTTTGTGAGCAAAGATCGATGAATTTCCATGTCTTCCTTCCTCTGTGATGTCTGATCGATGTCCGAATACAGATCATCCTGCAGTACCTGCCCCGCCGCCTTCCTCGGAAGTCTTCCCTGATTCGCGGGTTCGAGCTTAACGTCTGCGTCATCTGACGACAACATCTGATCAACCTTCGAAGACAGAATGTTTTCCATCATTTGTTCGTCCTTCCTTGGCAACCTGTACCGATGGACGAGCAGATGATTGATATCTTCTTCATTCTGCTTTGGTGGCGGTAGCGGATCAACGTATACGTGTAAAACGTCGTCCATCTGATGGTCCGTCTTCCTTGGCAACCTGCGCTGTTGGGTGAGCAGGGGCTGGAGGAGTCCACCGCATTCCTTTGTTGAGGATATCTGATTAACCCGAGGACAGAGGATGTTGCCTAGCTCCTCAATATCCATCTTTCTCGGAAGTCTGCCCTGACTGGCGGCCAGAGGCCTAGGACCCTGGTTCCACGACTCCTGATCGACCATCACATGCTCACGCGAGTCTTTCTTTGGAGGTATCGGGTCAACAGTTAGGAGTGAAATGCCTTCTGGCACTTGCTCATCATTCTTCCTCGGCAATCTACGCTGACTAGCAGGTAGATGTTTAGGTCCCATTTCCTTCACCTTTGAAGGCAACACCTGATCAACATCATCCCCCGTCTTCCTTGGCAGCCTATACTGAACAATGAGCGGAGTCTCAATCTCCTCTTGTTCGTTGTCTTCCTTTGTTGGTATCAGTTCGACCATTAGGTGTGAAGCGGCCCCTCGCATCTTCCTGCTTTTCTGGTCAGATAGTGGGCACAGTTCCTCCAGCTCATCCATCTTCCTCGGCAGTCTACCTCGATCGCTGAGGAGGGGCTTAAGGTCCACCTCGTTCGCTTTCGATGGCAATACTTGATCAATGTCCCAACTCGAAGTGTCCCCCAGCATCTGGTCGCCATTCTTCCTTGGTAATCTATACCAATCGGCGAGCAAAGGATTCATGTTCACTTCACTTTCCTTTTTGGGCATCAGATTAACGACTTGGTGTGGAATATCTTATCTTACCTGCTCTCCCATCTCGCCCAACTTCCTTGGCAGCTTGCTCAGAAGTTTAGGGTCTACTTCGTCCACCTTCCATGACGAGATTCGATCGACCCCTGATGATGGGATGTCTCCCAGTACTTGTTCGCCTCGGTTTCTGTATTGATCAACGAGAAGACGTTCCTCGTTGTCTTTCTTTGACTGTATCAGATCAACGGCTAGGTGTGGAATCACCTCTGCCACCTGTTCGCCCCTCCCGTCTGGCCTCCGCTGATTGGCAGGTAAAGACTTAGGTCTCGCCTTCAATGGAAATCTCTGATCAACAGCTGAACAGGGAATGTCTTTTATCCCCTGGTTGTCCTTCCTCCTCGGCAACCTATGAAAGGCACTGGAACGCCGTAGCTTAGGCAATGCCCCAAGTCCTAGTGCGATGGACCCTCTGTCCTCAGTTCTTTCATCAACTACCTCAGGGTCCGTGACATCTCTGCGTGGAATCGATGTTGAGAGACTACGTGTGGGGGTGAGCAGTTGAGCAGGGTGTGTGGTCGAGGACGGCCAAGACGTAGACGAGCACAATGATTCATCAGAGTAAGAAGAAGTTGAAGAGCCGGCAGATGAAATGTCGCCATCAGCCACAGGAAATGTACCGGGATTATCTGTCGACTGGGGTATCGTATCCGGTGGGGAAACGAGCATTACTGTAGCAGGTGCGGTATAGTTCTTGGGAGCTATCAGACCCTCGCCACCAACCATATGCGAATCTTGAATACTCCTGTGGTTTAACAAGGACTGGTGCTCGCGACTGAGTTGCATGGGTGCAGCAGCGGCTAAGGAATGGGGTATATCCTGGCTGGGTGACGAAGATGCAGAGGACGGTGAATACTTTCGGGGCTGCCCGGTTCCCCAGGAAGTTGGGGGCACGCGGGGAGGCAAGGGCGGCGGTCTGCGAGTGTCCAGTGGTGCAATAGACATCCCAATAACCGGAGTGATGTTGTTCTCGGAGGCAGTCAAATCCTCTCCATCAGGCCTGCGCGGACCATGCGTGTTCAAATAGTCGGCTTGGCAGCTGCCAAGGTGTACAGATGCAGCAGCGATTGAGGAATGAAGTATATCAAGGCTGGGTGCATACTTCCGGGGTTGCCCACTTCTCCCTGATGATGAGGGCATGCGTGGGGGTAAGGGAGGAGGCCGACGAGCTGGTGATTGGCCATTCACAGACTGAGCACGAGCGGGTTGCGAGGCCACCGAGGCCAGGCTCTGCTCAATATCTTGCACTTCCACTCTTGCAACGGGGGTGAAAATGCTCATTCCGAGGATGTTGAGCCCCACGTTGTGGTTATTCTCAGTCGACCGGAGAACAGAATGACTAGTGATGGGTAAGTCCGTAGATCTGCGAGACGGATGAAGATACAGACATAACACTATCGTCGAAATCAGAAAATTTGTTCTTGAGCGACACAATACCTGGGTCTGTCACAGCCTGAGTGACAAAGTTCCTTGGATGAATCTGTGAACGCGGAGGCAATTTTGGTCGATGCGATAAGGAAGGAGAACCAATCATGGCCACGTCCGGAGATGCAACTGTGTCAGAAAAAAAGGTTGATGGTGAGAAGTTGTTGATACTGAGAAAGTGGGAAGAGGGAGTAGCGGTCTGGCGAAGTTCCTGTGCCAAGGATTCTTTTCGACAAGAATCTGTTTTGGTCTGCACAATGATAATTAACCTTGAATGGTGCTTATAGGTGATTCAGAGAAAGAGACTTGCGGACTGATCTCGCTGGGGGACCCTGAGATCATCGAAATGAGGCGCAGCGCGCATTAAGGCTAAACAAAGGGTGAGAACTTGAAAGGCGAAAGCAATAATATTCGGGACTGTCCGACTCGAGAAGCGCACAGGCTCGATGAGATCTCAGATAGAGTTTCTCCAGCTCCAGTGAAAATAGTTTTGTTTTGCATTTGATGGGCGGCAACTACAGCTTGCCAGCCTCAGCATGACTGTGGAATCATGATCATCAGCTCGAAGAAGCTGGACACGCCTTGGACGCACCTCACGCAATGTGTTTGGATCGAGCTTCCAAAGCGCTCGCTCAGAAGTAGTTCGATTTACCATATGCAGCCAATGAATCAAAATGCGATCGTGCGAACGAATACCAAGCTGGACCCAAAGCAGGACAAGTATGCAAAGTTGCCAGGTTGCACGCACTCCAAGCCATTTAGTTTGAAGGCGTATAGGCATAGCAACTGGCATCCAGTTTAGGGAGCACAACCGGCGATTGCATTGATTCTACAACATCAGGGACGGAATGTATAGTAGTACTCCTTCACCGGGACCCGTACCCATACTCGCAGCCTCTGCGATACATGTCATCGCATCCCTGCATCGCATTCCCGCATCGTTCTGTGGCGGCGGCATGGTCTTCGTCATCTCGCCATCCTCATTATGTCGTCCGGGTCAAGCACATGCATCGCGGACACGTCATCAGGATTGTCGAGAGCAAGTGAAAGTGGGTATCAGCGCATTGTTGCCGTGCCCACTGTGCGCGTCACATCATATGTGGTGGCACGGGTGCGCCAAGTCGATGTTTACACTACATCGTTGCCATCGTCGGGGTGAGTGATGGCGATACCCATTGTGCGTGTCGATTCACTGTCAGATGGTTGGAGGTGGCGTATCGCACCATTGTCTTTGTCGACGTCGAACGTAGATGGGCCATTTCATGCAGTTCCCACGTGGCATTCTTGGGCCGATCTAGATCCGGGGCATCATGCATTTAACATGTGGAATCGACTCAAACTCACCTTCAAGTGAAAGTACTCGTGCCAATTCTGGGCTTGGCCATTCCATGGATCCATCCTGCGGTACCCTCGACTAGTTCTATCATATAGTTCAAGTTCGTCTAACGGTGCTACAGGACTCCCTACCTTCATTAAATTTGACAGCTTTTTCGAGAACGTGTTTTGCTGTGCGCTTGTGGAACCGAGCAATGGCTAACTTGTGGGAACTTGTCCCGGCAGAGCATGGCCGCTTTCATGTTACGTCCATGTGGATTCTGGATTCCAGCCACGTTTGTTCCGAGTTGCTTTGCAATACGGCGCGTCCTCTTAAGCCCGTGGATGAGGACGATTCCGCAAGAGAAGCGTCTGTTCAATCCGTCTCCAGCCAGTACAGATGTCAGATTCAACCCCTTCGTCACACCGATGTCGTACTTGCACAAGTGCCTCTGTGGATGCGAGGAACCTAGCAGTCTTTATCGATGGCACGTCTAACAAACCTGGCGACAAGGTGACAATCGACTGTCTGCCACTCTCCTTAGCTGATCACTGCTGGTAGGAAACAAATGTCGTGAAATTATTCAATCTTGTGTCGGACGAGGCGGGCATTGACCTCAAGCAGCGCGCATATTATTTGGAAGGCATTGGTGTATATGACCGTGATAAATTATCACTACTCGGCCGTACGAGGACGTCCATCTATAGCAAGCTTGAAATGGCATTCGCTCGGTTCGTTCCAGGTAGCTACCGTTCTATCTACCTGCAGCTCACGCAGTCGGTCACTGCAGGAACGTGGAGAAAAACGTGACGGATGCGTATGGTTGGCTAGCAGGAACCTATCGAGAGGGGGACCAAATATACTTGTTTGGTGGGTACAGAGCATCCCGCCACTAGCTCTAGCAAATTTAAAGGTCTTTGTAGGGTTCTCTCGAGGCGCGTACCAAGTACGGGCACTGGCTGGTATGATTCATGAGGTGTGCTCACTTGATATTCGTTGTGTCGACCGACTTACACTCACAACAGGTTGGTCTAGTCAAGGAGGCGACGCAGAAGCGATTCGAACAGTCAGTATATATTATATTTTGCGTGGATCCGAACTCCACTAGTTTACTGCAACAGGGCTTATTACCGATACCGTTCCATCAAACCAAACGACCCAGAGACCAGAAAAGCGGCAGTACAATTCAAGAAAAACTTTTGTTGGCCTGGAGTGAGGATCCACTTCGTGGGGGTCTGGTGTGTTGTATCCGTTTAGCGTGATCATCCTCATGCCTTAAGCTGACTTTGATCAGGGATACAGTGTCGTCTTTGGGTCTCGTCAAGGAGGATGTCCACATCACTTCCTCAGCGTCGGTAACAAACGCGTGCCATTTCCGGCATGCACTTGCCCTTGATGAGCGTCGAGTCAAGTTTATGCCCGAGTACTTCTTGGAAATGAATGCCCATCATGCCAAGATAGAAAGTCCGAGAACCCCAGTTAGCGATGTTAAGGAAATTTGGTTTGCAGGTTGTCACTCTGATGTGTATGTCCTATATTACTCCGCGCAGCTGATGTGTTTATGTACTTTTGCCAAGCGGTGGAATTAATAGGCCACATAGTGGAGGAAACCCCACCTTCACGGCGGACGAATATAGCCCAGTTCACGCTGGAAATGTCCCACTTCAGTGGATGAGACGAGAAGCTGCTGCTGCAGGTTTGGATTTCAAATCGGGAGCTCTCTCCTGGAACCTAGAGGATGTTGATCTCGGTAGAGGGAAGGATACGATGAACCCCCGGTGGAAACTTCTTGAGTACTTTCCCATTCGTCACCAAGTCTCATTCAGTGGGACTGGTAACCATGACCGAAGGTAGCGCTATCATGAATCCACCTAGGCACTGGTTGATAACGGTCTGCAGGTGGCACTTATCTAGCCCTCGTTTGGTCATCCCCGGCCAACCCATACATTTTTCCGCGCTTCATGGAGATGTGTATACACCCCGAGCCACTCTAGCATATGGCGTCAATATTCCCATGGTGCTGCAGAACTTGTCTCCAGAAATACCGTCGGTTGAACGCTGGACATCTGAACTTACGGACCAAGGAATAACAACATGGCCCGATCAGCAAAAGACTTTGAAGTCTCTCGGGGAGTTGTTCCACATTCTTGCTTTCAGTGAGCTCAGCCTTCTGTCAATTAGTCAATGGCATAACCTGACGCACTGTTAAGGACCTGACAAAGATCAATCAGTACCCAGTCCACCATGGTCTGAGGACTCTCTGCGCGGGCAATCTGGTTTTAATAAATTTGCCCTCACTGTCTTTTATGACATAACATGTAGGCAATCATCTTGACCTAGTTGGGTGAAATGCTGATGTCGCACATGCCCCAGCCGACTTTTCTACTCCCCAAGAACTGGTGATGCAAGCAAGAGAATCTCTTAATACCATATTACTTGACCATGGCCACTCAGATTTCTCCAAGACACTCTACATCCTACGATTTTCGGCGAAGGTCCAAGAACTCCGGCAACGTTTTATTGCTCACGACGAAGTGACCAAAGCTCTCATAGACTGCCAGTGGATTCCTGAGAGCCGCGGTATGAGCACGTTCCCATTGGTTATGGACAGCTTGCGTTGCCTCATCGATGATGGTTCGTATAATCAGCGCTGTCTAACGCTGATGCTGATACTTTACAGACAACCAACGACCGAAGGTCATCGACTTGCTCGCCGCTAGGTTAGATGGAAACGAAGCTGAACAAACAAGACCCTTGCTTGCGTTGTTAGAAGTGAAGGGTACTGACGAATTACTGACCACGTATTTCGCTGATTTACACCTTTGTAGCGCCTGCCCATTTGATAGCCTCGCTCAGAATGTTCGCATCTCTCGCTCGATACCGGCCAGGTGAGCATTCCCTGCCTCATTGTTGTACCTTTTATCCATCAAATCGACAGTCATTTGCGAAGATTTGAAGCCGAGAATCTCCCAACTGGCAGAAAAAGAAAGAGGTTCTGTCGGTTCAGCTGCCGTGGAGGTTTTAGTTGCATTGGGCGTGCCTCGTGAGTCACAGCCTCACCAGTATGCAGTCTGTCGCTTGATGTGCACCTCGGACAAAGTTTCTCAGGAAGTCCACATTTCCAACGTGTTAGGCTACCTCGGTACCACACTCCCTCGGCTAGATGCAGAGGTAGTGGGTGCTTTACCGTCCCTTGACAAACGTTCCTTGTCCCCTGTACTCCAAGTCAACGGTAAGCGTCGTGCAATAACATATTTCCCCTGGTATTGACATGCGTCAGGCTCCGAGAAACTTGACGAAGGAATCATGCACAAACTTGTTCGGACACTCTCGTCGCGCGACATCCATACGCGCACTGCAGCAACCTTGACCCTGCTGAAGCTATGCGACCGTAAGTTGTCAAGCAGCCTTGTTGACGCAACTGCTCATGGGGATTTAGACAGAGACATTCGAGAATTTTGCTCGCAAAATAAGGTCTTAGGCATCTTCATGAAGCAGATGGAGCAAAAGGGGACCTCGCTGTTGGCCGCATATGCGTTAAAGACGTGCTTTCTCCTTAGTGAGTCAATTCAAACACCCGTACACTGATCCGATTGATTAAGAGATATGAGATATGTGGACATCCGACGATTTTGCTCGTGCAGCACCTCTCATCGTTAACATGTTGGACAAAGGGTGGTTTGACGATGCAGTAGGTCGAGTCGAAGGTTTCAAGATCTTCGACGATGTTATGGCATTTAGTGAGCTTGCATGAATTCTTATTGATTCAGAATTTTTATTGACAATTTGTCGAACCCAGACGATATGAGGCAACGAGTCGTCAATCTTAGGATAATTCCAAAGCTACGAAAGAAGCTTGAAGATGGTGAGCGGCATGAAGTCCGCAGGAGTTTGATATGTCTCGAGATCTTAGGTATGTTTCTCAACTGTCGGCACCTGACTGACTGACGCTATGTAAGGGAGGGTGAATTCCGTGGAGTTGACGGGCATCGTGACTGACAGCGTAACGTTGTTGGCGGACAAAAGTATAACGACCCAAAAGAAGGGTGTCAAGACCCTCTCTTCGCTGGCTCAGACGGGCAAGTATTTTTTGCTTGATGGATTGTGCAATCGCTGACCAGCTGGCCAGAGGCTGGTGAACGGGCGATACACCCACATTTGCGCGAGATCGTGGAGATGTTGCTCCCGCCTTCCAATGGCTCACCTCCATCGCGTAGCCAACTATTTGGTCCTACCGCTGCATTGTATGAACTGTGCAGGAATGGTAAGTCGAGCTCTGTCCTGTCTCGGCATGAAGTCGATTGTCTGATTCTCCGATCAGAAACCCTCCGCAGGGAAATTCTTGCATTGCCAGAATTTGAAAGGTTCAAGGGTCAGCGAGGCAATCCGGCACTCTATCCCCAAACCTAGCGAGAGAATTGTGGCAGGTACTAGTACAGGTGTCTCACCCACGACTCGGCTCGTTATTCCTAGAATGCTCGGACACGGTTATTACATGTACTAGTGTACTTCGACGCGTTGATTTATGTACATATATCCCTTTACCTCAACACGCTAGAACTGACTTGCACCGCCCAGTGCATGATGCAGCACACGCTGCGACAACTGAGGCTGAGGGTGGAGCCCAGACCTAATAGAAAAAAGTTCCAGGGTGGACAGTAATGTATACATACATATTTACGGGGTGCATTCTTGCCCGATACTGTCGTATTGTTTGGGCACGTTGTGGGGCGTTTCGCTTCAAATGTTGGTGAACGAACAGCACCCCTTATAAACTACATGTATGCTGTTCGTCCGAGGTTGCCAAGCCCAAAACCGGCATACTTAACTCGGAGGATCCTCACAGTGGTCCTCAGGACTCTCCCCCACTCTCGTCTATACTTGCAGACAATATGACGGACCACATCTCATATATGTTGGATAGTATGATCACAGCTGTAGACCAAAGCTTGTCCTACGATGGCATCGTGTCCGTGCCAGAAACAGGCTTAGAGGACGTCAGGCAGGAATATAGGTTGGCTGAATCTCTCCGTGACGGCGTGGTGAGCCTTTAATTCAACTAACCCGCTACCAACTTACAAAACTTGGGTTACAGGATCGGGTCCGGAATGCGGCTATTTCACGAGGAGCAAGCCGAGCAGCTAAGTAAATGCCTCTCGAGATTTGTGCCAATGAGGGAGTCAGCTGACGTGGGCAACGCACAGGGTGCTCAAGCCAAAGAGGCGTCAGCACGCTTCAAGTCACTCGGTGTCCGATGGTGATATCAGGGAAAAGAACCATAGCGACCTGTCTCTTGCTCCCTTGGACGAACTGTGTGAAGGTTTCAGCGACCTTCAAGACGAGCAAAAGAGTCTCACCAACGCGACGCACTCCGAGGCAGACCAGCGGAATCGTTTCGTGCAGGTACGAAAATGACTTGTACAGGAATAATCTGCTGAAGCTGAGATGGGTTTAAGTCGTACAGATCACCGAACTTGGTGGACGAGATGGCTGACATGACATATGGTGGCTGCCTTCCGCGGCCACCGTTCAATCGGAGTCATTCCGAGCCTATTAACGGGAAGGTCGAGGAAGAATGGCAGATAGTATCACCCATCCAAGAACAGTTGCCTCCGAATCCGGGGAGGTCTAGGGGAGAGAGGCGCGGTTGGAGGGCGCGACTGAGTTTGGAGCGTGGTTCGCAGGGGAGAATGAGGAGTGTTCGACTTCCTGACACGAACGAGATGTTAGAGAATGAAGAGGAAGTTCGGAAAGAGTAGAAACTTGACTTGCTACGTAACAGCCTAGAGTGAGTTTCACACGCATCGTATCAGTCCGATCAAAGACTCCAATCGATCGTATGTACTCCCATTATGTAACCTTTCCTGCTCGTCTTCCAGAAGGACCGGTTCTTCCCAATGAGCGCCGTCAAACTTCCATTCTTCCCTGCAATCGAACCACACACGGGCGTTCCGTTGGCATCAGCTCCACAACTGGAACACACGACACCACAGAAGATCATTATATGTGTCTGATCGAAAAATATTCGTTCAAACAGTCACATCCGCCGGTGTGTGAAGCTGGTTTGAGCACCTCTACTAAGGTACGTATAGAAGTTTGTCATAAATCTCATCGCTCAAATCGGGCATTCATCTGTCGACTCCACAGCTAATCCTCGGCGTGCCCTAGAGCCATTGCCTCGTGCCAGGATTCCCGGTACAACTGAAAACTGTCACCCAAAATTGGGCCCTGCGTTAAGCGCCGCGATTTCAGCCCACTTCCCATATCCCGGACGTACTTAAAGGCGTTCGATCCTGCATTCTCCACCAATATTTTCCCTTTTCGCAACTAGGTATGTACTCAATCTCTCGGTGTATCGATATCCGTCTTAATATCCGGTCGTCCACTTCTCTGCCAGTATGCCCCAAACCGCCACTGGATCGGGGTCCCCGGCGGATCCAGGGGTGTCTGCAGCTCTGGCTGGAGCTCCGAGGCAACCAAGAAAAGAGCCTCAGGTACGAACCCCGCGCCTAGTGAATAGAGCGCCATCTCAGCTTTACATCAGGCGGCGACAGAAAACAAAGTCCAGTCAGCGCCTAGCACCGATGACATATCCACGGACACTTCCAAAGTATCACTACAGAAAGATTCTCCAGGACATGCATCCATAGAGCACAGTCAGGCTACCGAGGTAATGAGCCAATCGTTTTTCATCAGGAGTTAAATTCAAACTGTCTTCCATTAGCAATCCGGCTTTCGCGAGGGCGGAGAGCGCGTTCACGTCGTCCCCGGTCCACCGGAGACCATTCATTATAACCTGGTATCGGGTAAGTACGAAAGAGTTGACGCCGCGTCATATCTCACCGCCTCCACATTTTTCACAGACGCCGCCACTGAAACCGCTGTCTCGGGGGTGAAGCAGACTACCTCAGTTGTTAGTACCAGGACCACCCGAGTTGAGCAAAGCAAAGGTGGTCAGAAAACATCACAGTCCACGACCACGAGCGAGGGAATCATGCAACCTCGACGATCCGACCTGCCACCCTCTCAAGGTGTCTTGCAAAAGAAGACGTCATATTACCACGAGACACATATTCCCGCAACCACCCCTACTTCAAAGGCTGTCGAACATCGACGTCCTACGATGTTGTCGAAATCGACGTTCATAGTAGAAGACTCCCTCACTGCGATCCAGCAGTCGCACCGCCAAGAAACGGACCACATCCTTGTCATCATGAGGGCTCGACTCGAGGAACATAAGGAGAACCAACGCATCTACGAAGAGCACCTTGATGCTCTTCGAATGGAAAACGAGGAGCTTGCGTTGCGGATATCCACCCTAGCCTCTGAAAACACCGTGCTCAAGATCCAGCTCGATTCCGGTGATGATCGTCCAGAACTTTCATCAACGCACAACGAAGTAGATACCACTGTCATCACTACGATCACCACTGTCACCACCACGATCACCATTGTCACCAACCGAATCGAACAGTGGAGGGATGAGGTCATCAGGAACAAAGGACAGATCACTATCTCGAGGACCGATCTAGATCGACTCTTGTCAGACCTGTCCAACACATCCGCCCAGATGTTGAGGCTTCAGCAAGACTACGCTGAATTCTCGAAAGATTCCAACACTCTTCGTCGCAGACTACAGATGACATTGTCGCTCCACGCGGAGAAAGATGGCATTATCGCCTCTCTCACCGCTAAAGTCTCTCACTTGCAAAATGCGGATTCTGCAAAGACCGCGCAGATTGCCGCTTTACGCCGAGACATGGAAAAGTTTCAGAAAGAGAACTCTACTGCTTCCTCTCGAATAGCTGAGCTCGAACGAAACTGTGCCGAATTATCAGCGGAACTTAATTCTGCGCGCGAGGAGGTGCAATTCAAGGCGCAGTTGATCGAAGAAAAGGATGGTACAATTGCCTCCCGGACGGCCGAATTTGTTCAGATGAAACAATCCGATGGCGACAAGACTAAGCAACTCGCTACGTTGCGCCAAGACTATGAGAAGCTCCGAAAGGACTCTACTTTCCAGATAGCCGATCTTCGGGAGCGCAATAACTCGCTATCCAAGGAGCTCGACTCTGTTCAAAAAGAGTTCCGAGACAGCAAGACGCTTGTTGAAGATAGAGACAACAAAATTGTCGTTCTCAATGCCGAAGTGGAGAAGTGGAAGAGCTTAGATGTTACCAGGACGAAGCAGCTGGAAGCTGAACACCGAGATAAAGAGAAGCTTCAGCAAGACCTCGGAGCCTCGTCTTCCCAGATAGCCGAGCTCCGGGAACGTTGCAGCTCGCAGATGGAAAAGATTACCTCTCTTCGTGGCGATCTCGAAACCAAGACTTCACTACTTGCGGAGCAGGAGCACACCATTACTTCCATCACCGCTGAGCGCGACCAGGCGAGACGCGAAAACGGAGTGAAAGAGCAACAGATTGCGACTGCGCGCAAGGAAGTTGAGCAGCTTCGGAAAAAACTTTCCGTCGCCTGGGATGAAAAGGCAGATCTCCAGAAGCGATTCGATTCGCAATTGATAGAGCTTGATGAGCTTCGTAACGAGCACGGTCGACTTATAGCCATCAGGCCGGGTGCGCCTGATCGCGACATCGCACAGTATATTGCTGATGCGCTGGAGGAGAAGGAGAAGCAGATAGGAGAGCTTCGTCGGGACCTTGCCGCAGCCACCACTCGAAACAACGACCTCCAGAAATCGCATGAGGCACTGTCGATCAAGATCCGTGCCATCAATGACGATCTCACAGCAGAGAAGTCGCGGTACCAGGGTACCATCGCCTCGCTCACCAACCAAGTCGACCAGTTAAAAGCTACAGATGCTGACAAGACGAAGCAGCTCGAAGCAAGCCTCAAGCAGGTACAAGAACTCCAAGTGAAGCTTTCTACTTCCACCGCCGGATTTGCCGAGTTGCAAGGCCGTTATGCTACGCAGTCGGAGGAGCTCGTTTCTATGAGCAAGAGGGTCCAAACGATGACGTTAGATGTCCAAGCGAAAGACCACGATAATTCTTCGCTCACCGCAGAACGTGACCGGCTGGCGTCCGCGAATTCTGCGAAAGCAGAGCAGATCGCGAAGCTTCAGCAAGAGTCGTCCAGTTCCACCACTCAGATTACTGGGCTGCAGGATCGCCTCAAGACGGTGTCAGACGAGCTTACCTCCGTAGAAACCAAGCTCACGACCAGCTTATCGTATAACGAAGAGCAAGGTCGCAAGGTCATTTCTCTCACTGACGAGATCGCGGAGCTGAGACGTATAAACGTTTTGGGTGAAAATCGTATTGTGGCACTGGGCGAGCAGGTCAATCAACTTCGGCTGGAATCGACCAGCTCCAGCTCTCGAGTCACCGAATTACAGCACGATAGTGAGATGCAGCTGAAAGAACTCGATTCCCTCAGGGCCCAGATCGTAGCCATGCAGAAAGGCGACCATGCTACCATCTCCTCCCTCACTGCCCAGGTCGATGAATGGAGAGGATTGTGTAACACTAAGGTGGAAGAACTTACGGTCTCTCGCAAGGAGATCGATCAGCTCCATCATGACTTAGAGACGTCATCCTCCCAAATCTCTGGATTCCAACTGGAGCTCGCTTCCCAGACCAAGCGTTGGCAACAAATCGAAGCCACCAAAGTGGTGGAGCTCAACGCCGCGCGAACTGAGCTTGATCGGCTCGGCAGCGAGCTGAACACCTCATCCTCCCGAGTCGCTGGATTAGAGCAGGACCTCGCTCACAAAACAGCGGAACTCACTACTGCCCGCGCTGAGCTCGGAAAACTCCATCGCGAGGTGTCTAACTCGTCCGCTCAGATCAGCAAGTACGAGTCAAAGTTAGCAGAGCTCACTTCCAAAGTCGAGAGGTTGGAGCGTTCGAATGCCGCTAATGAAGGGGAACTCGCCACCGCGCGAGAGAAACTGGAGCAGTTCCGGCGCGACCAGAATGCTTCATCTTCTGATTCCGCCGAGCTTCGGCAGCGTTGCGCGACGCTTTCAGCAGAGCTTGAATTGCTCAATGAGCAGTTTTCAATCATCCCATCAGATTTTACGTTGGAGGGGTCAGTTGAGGAGTGGAGTTCTTTCCAGACAAGAATTATAGCCGAAGTGAAGGATCACACCGACATTATCAAGCTCACTGCCAAAGTCGATGAATGGTTGCGATCGGATGCAAAGAGGGCGGAAGAGTTACGGCAGGAACTCGACGAGAGAAACAAGGAGAACAATGAGCTGCGACGTAACTTTACCACTCTCAAGGATATCTATATCCGCGCTCCCCGACTCAAACAAATTTTCCAGTCCGACACTATCGAGATCAAGAGGCGTTATGAGGGGGAGTTGAATGCCCT